>KE154921.1:434257-454202 GCA_000411075.1 Sisymbrium irio | reverse complement strand
TCCGCCGATTGACATAATCGCCGGAGACGGCGCCGGACGTCTAGGGATCGCCGATCGTGGAGCTACCGGAACTGGAATAATCGTCATCGGCAGTGCTGGTCTCTGGTAATCGGTGGAATCAGAAGCAGTTGACGTCGGGAAGGTTTCTCGGAGAAGGTCGTCGAGAGAGGAGAAGAAAGGCCACTGGCTGATGTAACCGGATTCCGAAACCCTAGCTTTCTCGACTTTGTACTTCTTCTTCAAGGTGTCGATCCGGTTTTTACACTGAACGTCGGTGCGGTACGGCTGAGATTTGGCGGCGGAAACGTGTCGACCTGTGTTGAAGTGACGGTCGTTGACGGCGTTAGCCACCTCTTGCCAGTGTTTCTGACGGAGGTTACCTCGGCTGAGGTCGATGTAGCGACTTCCCCAAGCTTCGATGAGCGTGAAGGTCGCTTCCTCGCTCCAGCAATCTTCTCGACAAAGCGTGGATGGTGACGGACGGGAAGATCCCGGAGAAAAGGAGTCGTTGACGCCGTCCTTCATACGGTTTTGTAAACCGACGGCGAGATAGATCGGAGAGGATGAGAGAAACGGAGGTGACGGTAACGGAATTGAGGAGGACGGAGGAATTTAAAAAATTAAACCACTGTGTGTGTGTGTGTGTTTTTTTTGCTTTGTGTGCATGTACTAATAGGCCGTGACTAAAGCTAAACGAGCCACACCCCCACAGCTCATTTATATATTACATACTGTTAATTTCTACACGTTTTATATTTTTTAAAAAAATTAATAATACTCTTTTTAAAACAAAATTGGTAAATGTTTTGGATTCCGATTTAGTATTTTATGGAAATAACATGTGAAAGTTACGAGCTGAGCAAGGTGTTGTAAACAAAAATGTTGAGGTGAGGTAGTTATAATCAAATTTAGTTATGTTTAGGCTTTTTCCTTTTTTTTTTTTTAATGTATGACACATTTATTTATGATTTTTTTAACGTATTTATGTTTTCTTATGTTTGACTATTTTTCGTTGGTTTTTATTTTAAAAAAAAAACTAACTGTTTCATAGCCTTTTTTTTATTTACACTTTTTGATACTATGTGTAGTTTATTTGTTATGTTCTTTTTTGAACCTGGTTTATTAATTATATGTTTTAAATTGAAATGGAAATATGGATGAAATAATCCGTAAATTTATACGACCGAACATATGATTAAGTCTTATGATTAATTTCCCTCATTTAAAGATAATTTGGTTATATGTCTGATTTTTGTTAATATTTTTCCCATTTTTACTTAAATCATATTAAAATAAACGGTATTTATGGTAAGACTCTAAAATCGTATGTAAACGGATTACTTTCCCATGGTAAAATTTCTGAAACCGAAGATGAAAATCAAGGTTATCAACTCATCTGATATGATTATTTGGATGTTTGGTTTTGATTCTCTTTAAATACTCATACAATGCAATACCAGTGACGCCAAGTAATATTTGTTCAAACTATATCATTTTGGCTAAAACATTGATCATTGCTATATATTAGAAGATTATGAATTTATGATGTAGCTGATAGACTTGAAAGGTAACACAAAATGAGGTTGGAAACTTAGAATTTTCTTAATATCTAAAAGCATCTTCTTACCCTTTTTTTTTTGATGTTTCTCTCTTTTTGCAAAGATTGTCTTAAATTTCAATTGAAGTACTTATATCCATATAGCAAAGTTATACAGTTATACTCTTTTTCTTAGTCAATCAAAGCTCCTTTTCACCTTCTTAATTGGGGCAATCAAATATGAACGAACATATGAACTATGGGTCAGTCCAAAAACAAATCTCGGGATATGATTTACTTTTGACTTGTATCACCTTTTCATAGCAAATGAAATGCGGGCACTCGCCAGATGGGCTTACATCCTTCTTAATTAGCCTCAGTTATATAATAAATCACAGCCAAGCTTCACGTGGTCCAACTATGACGTACGAGTACGAAAAAGAATAGAAAGTTCGTTGATCATTTAGTGAAACCTGCAAACTAAAAAGTCTACTTGTGTTTTCTCTTTTTTCAAATGTTTTTGATTTCACTAATTTGCAATGACAAAACAGGACAGTTCCACAAAGCTTTTCGTGGATATGAAAGCGCCAAAAGTTCTTTTGTACAAACTCAAAGAAGAAAGCTAACAATATTCGAAAAAAACAAAAACGAAAACCTCTTCTTGCTGCAAAGTTTCTATTCACAGAAAGGAAAAAGATTCGAGAGAAGTTAGCAAAGCGAATACTCGCAATCCAGCAAACGAGAAAGTATCTCACTGCAGGTCGGTCTTTGTTCAGGTTCTGTCCAACAATCTGCGAAGAACAGAAAGAATATTCCATAAACCCAAACAGAGATTCAGTAACAAAATTAACTAAAAGAAAAGCAGCAACACTTTGAGAAGTGGCAAGACCTGCAATAAGCTTTCCCAATGGCCCTTCAGGAATCTCAAGACGAGCTCCCTCGTAAGCAATAGCATAAACGACCTGAGAAATATGCGGAAACTGATTATATAGGTAAATACATATGTCACTATAGAGTCTTCTTCTTGGTAAGTTATGTTACCCGTTCAGGCGGTACTCCTTCCCAAGGTCTCGCTAAAGTGCAGAGTTCCCACATTATTACACCTAAGCTGAAGATATCGCACTTTTCAGAGAAGGGCTCATTGCGGATAAGTTCAGGAGCCATCCACTCTGGAGTTCCTGCAGAGACTGCATCTCTCATTGTCGTGCCTGTCATTATTCTCGAAAGCCCAAAATCACAGATCTTGACTGTCAATTTGTTGCTCAAAAGACAGTTTGCGCTCTTTATATCACGGTGTACTATCCCCATCCGATGTATGCACATCAACCCCCTTGCAAAAATTGTATAAAACTATATGAAAATTCGTCCTCACTCGGACATAATTCCAGATCCTATTTGGAATTAATTACTTTCTCGCCAAGAAGATTTTTTTTTTACCATGCTAAAAACTATGTATCAAGTTGGGAAGGAAGCATGAATTTTTTTGTAAGAGTGAAATTACCGGCAAATGTCACGCAGCATCTTCAGCTTCCTCCGCCAGCTTAACTTCTTCTTTTGTCCACTCAAATGCAGCAAATTATACAAAGATCCCATTTCCATGTACTCAGTGATCAGCGATAATCGTGGAGGCTTTGTGCATGCTCCAAGGAACAGTATAACTGCAAGAAATCAAAGATCCCTGTTAATATTACTGATACTAAAAATCTTTCAAATGAAAATTGAAAAGAAATAGATGAGTACCATTGGGATGTCTGAGTCGGCTGGTGGTTATTTGGATGCAGGAAGAGAAGGCGCAGGAAAGAAAGTCAGAAGATACGTCCAGAAGTTATTGCTAAATTTGAATAAAACAGACAAAGTCTAGAGACATACCTAAGAATCGATATCTCATTGCAGAAATCTTCCATGTTCTCAGCTGTAAGGTCTTGCTCAAGGAACACTTTGATCGCAACGTCTGTTCCATTCCAGACCCCACGGAAGACTTCCCCAAAAAATCCTGGAAGAAAGAATAAAAAAAAAAGTTTAGTTGGGTTGGTTGTACAAAAGTAAACTTTTGATGACAAAGAAAAAAACAAAAGGGAATAAAAGGGTAAAGAACGTGAAGTGAAGGATAATAGAGAAATACAAGTTGAAAGCCGTAGTCAAAAATTTCTTGAAGGAAATATATGGCCAACAATTCTACAAGAATGCATAAACCCAATTCAAAAACATTGGGCTAAAAATTTTACCAATTCCAACACGAATCCCAACCGTCAGCTCAGAGAAGTCTATGTTCCATTCTTCATACGGTAACAGTGGCTTATTCTGGAACATGGGAGATCCCAATACTTTATCCCAAATGTGGCTTATATTACGATGTGATGACCCACTCGGATTATAGGATTGGCCTCGGTAGTTCTGGGGAGAAGACGGTAGTGAGATTGCCTTCTGTGGATCCAGTTGTTCCCTGGAAAGGGTCGACCTTCCTCCAGACACTTGATCATGGGCATCAAGATGGAAACCAGAGACCTAAAAGCAGAAATGTCTAGTTAAGCCACAAAAATTCGTAAGTCATTATCCAAATTGAGTAAATGTTCCAAGAATCAGAATTTTAAGCATGTTGCACTATCAAACACACATCCACTTCAAATTGATTATTGTGCGTTGCTGAAACAGAAAGTGGAGGTCTTATTTTGATTTCCTATGGATCAACCACAGCATTTTCCTTTCAAATTTCATA
This sequence comes from Sisymbrium irio, assembly GCA_000411075.1. Taxonomy (NCBI): domain Eukaryota; kingdom Viridiplantae; phylum Streptophyta; class Magnoliopsida; order Brassicales; family Brassicaceae; genus Sisymbrium; species Sisymbrium irio. Next base: position 449,949 of record KE154921.1, on the reverse strand, counting down.
TCGTGGAATTCATTAAAGTTCCCGTTTCAAACTGGTTGAAGAGAAAAGAACATAAAATGCTGTTGCATCCCAAGGTTCTTTGTTTTCAGTATTCTAACTTCTTCTACGATTACAAGCTATCATAGCCAAATATCTCATCAATAAGCTTCATTATATAGAAATATTTACGTACATTTTTCTGGAGATGAGGCCCCTCGGCTCTGTCATTTGGAGAATTAGGAGATGAACCATCATCACATTGCTCTTTCGAGAGGCGATTCTGCTTCAACGCTTCATTCATCGCCCGTACTGCCCTGAAAAAGATTAGAAAGTAAATTTTACACAGAAATTATCAATAAAATTACAAAAAACATTGGAGCTCGTGTAGACAGTTAATGGTCAATAAGTCTTAATGTATATGGAATTTTAACATATACGAAATAAACAATTGAGAAAGAAAAGATAAAGTGAAACTGAATAACTGCAACCTATAATAACGTTAGCTTTGGATTTATTGAAATTAGAGAAGGTTGTTAATGGGAACACTATATATGTAACCAGAATGCAGACATTTCAAAAACCATCATACTGGCTCTACAATGCATTTGAAGGTCATTGAGGCATAACTAACCACCCACCTGACGATATCATCACCAATCTCAGGAGTAATGCTAATGCTTCTCCTCCTTATTCTCTTAGTTTCCAATTTCGCTCCTCCAACAGATTTGCTGCACATGATTTTGAATACATAAGAATATTTCACAAACTTAAGGCACACCAACTAAGTTCTCTAACATTAATATTATTAAATTAGAAACTAGGCAAAAGAGCTCAGTAAACACTAAACCAGACTAAGAAACACCACAAGACCTCGTTGGCAAAAACAAAACAAAATCATCCAACCTCGATGTGGCAACATCGCCGGTGAAATCTTGTGCCAAGTTCTTGTCGCCACTTAGCATGGACTTCGTACGTGTTCGGAAGGAAAGATGCTCGGGACTGCAGGTGATACAAATACAGCATCTAAGAAATTAGAGAAAAATGGAATTTGAATTATGGAGGAAAGCCAAACATCAGAATGGATGAGAGTAACCTGGAACCAGCAGTCCTCTGATCAGCAATGACCTTTCTCCGGTTCTGCCGCCAAAACTCATTAGCAATATTTGACTCGCTCTGTGAGAAACTGGAGAATATAACATACAAATATTGGTCATCTATTCCATTCCTCCGTTTAAATAGAACATAAGGCATCTTTAAACCTGGGGTTGGTCGATAACACAAAAACACAATAAAAACAAAGCCTTATCACCTTAATTTTCTCTCTAGCGCGGAGGCAGATCGTAACAGCATATTCCTTGATGGTGGACCAGATATATTTGGAGACCCTTCCAGTTTCCTATGAAACAGAAGGTTTTCATCTTTTTCTGCACTGTACAACAACAATAATTAGAAACTCTGCACATCAAAACCCTGAGAATGGAACAAAAGGTAGAATAAAGTATGGAACCCGCTACACTTTTAAACTTAATGCAAGTTCTTGCAGTTGATTTAACAGTTTAAAGTTTCAATATCTACTTACTTTTCATGCTCCGGATAACCAAACATCGGACTGTTTGGCTCCAAAGGTGAATCGCAAGAGTCATTCTCTGCAGAATCACTTTCCCCTGCCGCTGATATATGACTCATAAATATCGCCTTGGTTGATAGAGGAATAAGCTGACCAGGAAACCGCATTAGATCAACCAGCATTTCCACAGAATTTAGAAGAACAGTAACAGAAATATGATTGTATGAGTCTACACTCTCAGCAGCTCCATCACTTGACAAACCCTGATCAAACAAACAGCCAAAAAGTATAGCAAGTTTAAAGCTGGTCAGAACATTCGGAATTAAAGCCATGATTCATATTTTTCTCGAGAATAACCCTTTATCAAAACTAACCAATCACATGCAAAAAATGAAGTGATACTCAAGATCACTAATCACGTTATCATACTTACCACTACAAGTTTGCTTTGAAGACCAACCGTATCAGCTAAAACTTTGAATAAGATAGCTCGTGGCCGACAAGAACCATGCTTGATCTGTCCTAGCAGTTGAATACCACAATTTTCAAAAGATTGCGTAGTTTTTGCGGGGCTATGCAGAGTAGATTGCTTATAAACATCTGCCACCTGCCAGACAATTTGAACGAAGATTGCATGCATCAAGAATTATTCTAAGATAAATTGACATATAAACAAAGTAACTCAAACCCTCTTACCAGTCCAGCAATTTTCTTGATAATAGCAGCTGGTTTTGAGTTCAATCCACTGACGAGTTTGGTAATCAACTGTTTTTGCCTGAAAAGCTTTTTGTCTTTTTGAAAATCAACAAGAATAACATCAGCCTTTAGACCTTCGTCGCCCAGAGCATGAAGATCTTCCAATGTAGGAATGCTATTAAATAGTTGCTTCAATTTATTATCCTGCAGAAAATTTTAAAAACTAAACATTGTGAAAGAGGAAGAAAACAAATTATAAACTTGGAGGTATGGATTATTGACAGGTAGCACTGGTTAATCGAGTACGCATAATTCTCGCTGAAACGTTATTGAGCAGAGCTAAGATCAACCTAAAAGAAGCTTACCGGGATCACGGAATAGAAACCATTTGGGATAGGCTCAGAAAGAGAACCAGTGGTCCAAAGAGTATTGGACGCACTATTAGATGGCAGCAGCCCGTCTTGACCAAGATTTCTGGGCGAGTCTTTACTAGTGGAGGTCTCCTCTTGCGATCCCAGATGAACAGAACCAAAATTCTCAACAAATTCTGAAGGCCACCAGGTTTGATTCGAAGGTCCTTGCTCTGATGGCCCAGCATCATCTCGTGTCTCTCCCATTACCTATTTCCTTGAGGTCTAAAACAAGATCAGCTCCTGAATATCCCATAAATGGAACAGCTAGACAGCAACATATTGAGAAACAGCAAACCTGTAGTAGCCCTTAAGTTGGAGGTCATTCGATCTGCATACACACAGAGAGACGAAAATGGTAGATAAGAAAACCATTATAATCGAAAAACAAAAGAAGGCAAATCTTTAAATCTCACTCAGAAATTAACATGCATAAAACAAACAAGCTTTTCCTCATCACAACCTAACTAGTGCAATGCCATTCGTTCTACTTTAACATCTCACTGGATGCATCTTTAACAACCAAAAAAAAGTACAAATCAAGAAAGAAGGAACTCATCAGCATTCCAAAAAAGAAAAGAATAGAATTCAATCTCACTCTTAGGTCAACGCTCAGACTCATAATTGAATTAGAGCAAGCTAAGTTAGATCCCATCAACATCCTCGAATACTACACACCACAATTCCGCATATATATCCTACCGAATGAAACAGTGCGATCTCATTCGATCTACCTACAAAGTCCGTTTCATTGCGAAATCAATAATCCTAACGCAAAACCTACCAAACCTTTAACCGATTATACGAACATAGAAACGAACCATCTAGAAACCTCTCTAAGATCGATCCAATACACACGTGTCACAAACATAAACCAAATGAATCACAATTCCAGCCAAGAGAAAAAAGATCAAACAACAAAAAAATAAAAAGTTCAATAAGGGTTTTTGTGAAATCACCGCAATCAGATCCACGCATTCAATTTCCGATTGACGAAATATACGAAATCAACAATCAAAAAACTCGATCTCACTGGCTAAGGCAAGGCGGATGCAGGAGACATCACCCGATCAAAGACAAACAAAAGATGGTTATGCCTTCTGCGTTACGTACAAAGGCACACGAAACAAACAGAGAGCATATATGTATGTGTGTACGCATACAACTGTGGAAAATTGAGGTTTGATATATAGTTTCGATTATTGATTTTTGGTTTTGGTTTGGGAGAGCACACGAAAGAGAGAGTGATGGGATTTTAGGAAAGTGATGAAGACGAGGGAAAGGAGAGAGAGAGACGACTGACGAAGTGACGATGCCCCCCGAAATCACGTGCGAGTTGATGAGTCACGTGTCTTAAAGTAGATTCACCTCTCTCCGTTTGACAGCTGTCCTCACACGTCATCCCTCGTGAATCACCACCGTCGTTTCTCTTTTTCTTGATTGGTTGTAGGTGCTTTTTAATATGCAGTTTTTGAAAAGCTACTCTTTATTTTCTTTGCTTCATAATAATAATACAGAGAGATTTATATTAATCAGAAGAAAACTTAGTACCGGTGTTTTTTATTCTAACATATATATACAATAAAAATAATTCTTGACCTACACATATTTTTATCAATAAAAATGAGATATTCTTCCTTCAATGGTGTGGACCTTTATTAGTTAAGCTACTAAATGTGCAAATAATAAGGATTTTTGTTTATAGGTTAAAGAAAACAACAAGAAAATTAATAAGGTATATTCTTGAATTTTCATTGCAAGATCCGCAGATATTTAAATTTATTATCATACCTTTCATATACTTTTCCTACAATCCTACTATGCTTATTTTTGTATTTATAAAGAATGTCAAAGAAATGGAACATTTGTTTGGTACATGTTATAAGGAATGATTAAGAGTTTATTTAATGGTTTACATTAGGTTAGGGTTCAATTTCATAAAAATGGAAATAGAGTTTTAAGTTTTTTGGAGATTTTAAGATTTTGCATTAATATTAAATCATATTTGCAAAATTTTGAAGATGTTTCAAGATATTTTTAGTCTTCTCCTACTACGATCTTGTTTTTTTTGGGATAGAACCTCTGGTCAGACTTGTGAAATATCAAATGACGTGCTCACGCCTGACGGTGACTATTTATTTGTGGTGCAATACTGCAATGATGCCTATAAGTCGGTAATGACTATGGATTTAGAGAAAAATTGTAGTATCGCTATCACGCAAGGTCAAATACGATCTGGAGGAAAAGTCCAGAAAAAAAGAAAGAAAATTGCACGTGGAATACTATCGATGGGAATCTCATTCCTTTTTATTTCTTTTTCTTTTCCTTTCACATTCTCTTAATAATTCTAATAATTAGTAAGTATTATGTAATTAAATAATTAATCAAGCAACCTGTTACCCGTTAATCCGATGACTTTTTAATTTGCGATCAAAATGCAACCATTACCAAACTTAACATACTTTCTATATTTACAAAAATAAAGTTATAAATGTAAGAATATGTTTAACAAAATGTTGTTTTACAACAAACTTGCAGCATTTTAAACTATCGAAAGCAAAAGATAAAGCATAAAACTGATAACATAGAACAATACGTATTAATAGATATTATGATTTTTGATAATAAAAAGCATATTAACAAAGTTTGATGAAAAGAATGATGTGATATATTTTCTCCAAATATTACTTGTATTTTTATTAAAAAAGATTTTCAAGGTTTTAATATTCAAAATTTATTGAAAGTAACATAGATTAATGTTTTGTGAATTTCAATCCAATCAACAACAAAAAAAATTTGAATGGACCTCAAGTGAGAGATTTGGGACGTGAAAGTAGGAGAGATGCCACCAATCTTATGATGATGATACACAATGTTCAAACCCTTAACGGCTAACGGATTACTCTTTGCAAGACCATACCGGTATTCTCCTAATTCTGCAAAGAACACACGATCAGTACCGGTTCTTCAGATCAAATGAAAAGAAGGGTCGTTGTACTTCTTCCTCAGCCGTTAACCATTCAATAAAAAGAATATTCAGATTACTTACTTCAGACAATTTTCAAAACCAGGTGAAACTTATAAGAAACATAACCAGAAGCTTCTAAACACAACCTACAACGACCGTTTAAGAAAGCGAATAGAGAAAAGATCACTAACTAATTCATCAACCAAAGCAGAAACTATCTCTCCTTCTATATCAATGCCTTCCTCAAACATCTCTCTCTCATAACCAATCCATCTCCCTTCGAACCAGCTCATGTCATGATCCACAAGCTCGTCGATCATCATCTCTCCCATCTTCTTCAACCCTTTAACTTCTTTGTTCAGTTCTTCAGCCAACAGATCTCTATTCTCCAACAAAACTCCACCTTTCACCATCATCCCTTTGCAGCTTCCAATTAACATCCTTTCAAATTTCACCGCTAAGCACTGATTCACACAGTCGAAAAGCGCCTTTCTTTCGATCTTCATTGACGTTGCAGCTCCTCGAGAGAGTTCCATTTCGTCAAAAAGGCTCGAGGGCAATAAGTTTTCATCAGTGGTTGTCCCTGAAGTGAAGTCTTGAAACAAGAGCTGGCCAGAGTTGAGGATCTCGGTTATGTACTGGAGCTCCCAATCGAGTGTTGCTGCGGAATCTGTTTCATCTATGGTTTGGTGGGACTCGTTTGACGACAAACAAGTGAGTTCTTGATCTGATGAACTCTGTTTCATGCCTAAAGAAAAACCAACAACACTAAGCATATTTAGCTGCAAAAGCTAACCAATTCCCTACTAAGACATCAATTTGGACTATTTGGTGTGAAATGCACAACCTAAGCCATCAAAAAGGGAGAAAATTAAGACATAAACTGACAAGTAATACCATATTCTGTGTCATTTCTGCAGTCTGAGAAACTCTTGGTGCAGGAGTATGTGAAATCATCGACTTCTGTAAGAGTGCTGATGCTGCTAACTTCATGTTCTTCTCCCTGCATCATCTTCTTCTTCTTCAAGGAAAAAAAAGACAAGATTTCCTCAGAGATTGGTAAGCTGAAAAGCATTTGAAATATAATAGAAACGAAAGCTGCATTTTATGGACACTAACCTGACATTTCTGGTTGTTATAGTATGAAGTGCATTCAGAAACAGACTCACTTTCTGTCAAGACTTTATCAAGGCTAGTTTGAGTTGATTCGCTATGTTTTGACGACGATGAAATTACCCCGTTTGCTCTATCCTTTGAAATGGAACTCAAAGACTCTTCTTGGATCAAGCTAGAACTAGAAGATTCAATCTTCGAGGTCAGTTCCCTGAGCTTTTGCTCCAAAAGCGCATTTAAAGAATCACCGCCTATCACATTGAACCTAACAGCAGAGTCTGCATCATTTTTGATTCCTTGTGAATGAGATGGTAGACCTTTGATGGAAGACGAGAAAGTGAAAGATATCACATCCGTTTCCCTTTTCTGATCATTTTTACTCGTGCTCGAGTCACCATCAATAGAAATGTTGCATTTTATCGACTTCTCACCCCTTTTGATCCGTTTATCCTCGTAGATTCCTGGTTCTTGCACCCCATTTCGCGGTTTTTTGCTACGAGGAACACTCTTTTTCCGGGGTAACGGTAAAGATGCAGGTTTTTCTGCCGATGTCATAGTAAAGCCCTGGCTTTTCGATGTAGATCCACTTTCCACAAGAACCTTGTGGACAACTTTGTTCATTGCTTTCCTACTTTGCTGATTGTCTCTGCAGTTTTGCTTCTGGTGGTTCTGCTTAAGCACATTCTTCCCTGTGCTCGAGGAAGATCCTTTGAGACCATTCTGGCTTTTCACTACACGGTTCTTAGTTTCTGCCTTTTCCTTTTGTCCCGAAGATGTCCTTTTGTTTCCACTTGAGGACGTTGTTAAGCTGTCATGCTTCTGATTACTACTAGCCTTTGGTTGCGCAGAGAAAGAAGGAGGCTTCACTTCACCCTTTAAACCATCACAACTGCTTTTCCCCAATGATGTAGTTTTCTTCTCACTGTGGTCTCCTCTTAGGTACTTACCGTTACGAGTATTCTCATTAGAGATTTGAGGGAATGAAGTTGATGCTTTCTGTGCAGCTTCTAGTTTCTCCTTCAAATCTCGAATCCTCAATGGAACTGGAGAAGAAGAATCAGATGATGGAACCACCCGTGTTCTTGCCATCATCCGTGGACTTGGCTCGATCATTCTTGAAGCAGCTTCCATTACAGAAGCAGGGTTCCTAGATGGAACAAATCCAGGATTCCTTATAGGAGACAAGAGCTTATTGTGAGTGACAGAGATCGGTTTAGCAGATTTTGGAGGCAAGGTTTCAGTTTGAAACCGCTCAATCATCCGCTTACGTGGCCCTTTACTCGCTCTTGAATCCAAATGATCCCAAGAAACGCCATCAAAGTCACTCTGTTGATCAGCATTAGCATCCCAAGTGTTTGCCTGGCGCGAGGCTCTGAGAAAGTATGGATCAAGATCAGCATTAGCTCGTTGTTCCATAAGGTTCGGTAGCGGTAAACACTCTAAACCCATGAGCCTCGCTACCACACTCGGTGCTCTAACCACATTTCCATCATCACTAGTTACAGAGGAAGCACAACAGCTCGAGTCGCTTCTGGGGTTGAAAGTTGAGTTCTTTACAGTCTGATCAACCTCAAACTGTTGAAACAGACCACACAAACAATCAGTTCCTTTTGTTCACTAAACTGACACAAACCATAAAACATTGCGTAGAACATAAAAGTGGTATTGAGAACAAAAGGCTTACAACAGAATGTCGCGTAATTGAGGGGTTTTGAACATTCTCTTTTGGTTGCTTTGATTCTTCTGTTTAAAATAAGAAACTTGGGATTACCTTAACGTATAGATATACAAAATGTACTGTATATGCAGAAGACAAAAAGGATGAAGGCATACCAGAGATTTGGGAGACATTGGATGAGAAAAGCTTCTTCCTTGATTTTCCAGGCCAATCAAACAAATTTAGAAACGCTCCTCTAGGTCGTTTTCTCTCAACAATGTCCATTTTATATCACCTGATATGATCAATATCAGTGGAATGCAATTACAAGAAGCTGGGTCCCATCAAAACAACAGCAGACAGAAAAAAGGTTCCGAATTTGCTGGAATGAAATTCTTTTTACCTCAAAGTGACTCAGGATGCTAAAGTCTTGGACTTTTACTTATGGATCCATCCATTAAGTGTAATCTTTTCAGCAAAGCCAGCAACAGATTTGGGTCGCCTTAAAATCGACCAAAGCTCCACACTTTATATCTCTCCCTCACAGTCGCACTGTGTAGTCTTCAAAACAACAACGACGGGAAGAAGATTCAGATCTGGAAAATGAAAAAGAGAGAGAGAAGATTTGGGATTTTGGCCAAGTGGGTCAGATCAGGAAAGATCATACAGATTGGGGGGGTTTGGGCATTTGAGATTAGGGATATAGGAAGAGAGCTAAAAGAAGTATAGAAGCAGCAAGAGACGTTAAGAAAAGAGAGATAAACGGAGGGTTTGAATTGAAATGTCGACAGAGAGAGCCGTTGCAAAGAGAGAGAGAGAGAGAGAGAGGAGACAAAGTAGAGATTTGAATTTATGAACCTGAAAGCTCCCTCCTTTGCGAAATTAAAAGGGTCGCTTTTTTCTACATACAAAAGTGAAATCTTTTTCTCTATAAACTATTTTGGCTTTTGTTTATAATAGCTTCATAATAATGTTCATATTTAGGATCCAATGAAGTCGAAATTGTTTATATGACTAATAACATGTACACGTTTTCAGTTTGAACTTTCTAGTTTCAAACATAAAAGAATTTGAATTGCTTAGGGGGACAAAGAAACACGATTTTTTAAAAGGCTTCATAACTCATAACGTTTCAAAATTCAGTTGAACGACGGATAAAATAAAGGCAACAACTTTATAGTAAACAGTGCAGTGTGTGTAGTATCAAATATATGCCATTTTCATAATCTTTTTATTCTATTGGCCATATTAACATAATTCACCCTGGGAATCACAAGATGGATTCTGGGCTCCACTTTCTTATAATTTGAATCTCTTCTATATTTGTATTTGTAATATACTCATTGGGTCATCTTATCATTCTGATCACTTGAAGTTTAAACTTCCACAAATTGTTTGGAAATCTACTCATTGCACCCAGAACACATGTGCTCTTTGCAAGTCAAATAAAACGAAAATCAAATCAAATTAGTAAGAATCTCCAACTTTAAATCTCAAATCAAATCGAATGATCGATTTTGTCAAACATATCACTATAATCATTTGTCATACATATCTCTATAATCCATGTTCCAAAAAGAAATTATACTATTATTAATTCAAATGATTAAAATAATCATCATATTTGAAAGATAGAAAGAAAGTTGAAGAGACGACAATGACAAAAATACAAGCGTGGTTGAAAGGTTGACACATATAAATAGTAGTACTCAAAATGTATTTTTAGTTAAACAATAGCCTGATCTGCTTTCGTCTGATTCTCAAAGTCTGCTCTTAATTTGACAGATGGGTTCAAAATGATGGATGATTTTGCTGAATCTGTGGGGATTGAGATGAATCCAGTAAATTTCAAGGCTATATAAATGGGACAACGTACGGAGTAACTAATTTCAAGGCTCTTGTGAGATTAATGTTTCGATGATTCAGTAGCCTGTGTGTTTAGTAAACTTGTATAATACTGTCTACCATATTCTTGAACGTCAAATTAAATCCGATGTGTTCACTGAGTTATCAATGATTTTAAAAAGACCAAAAGAAAGTTGAGCCCATACATTTTGAAGGAGAAAAAGTTAATGGGCCGAAAGAAGTTAGGCCCATTAACTCCCAAGGGAAGAAAGACGCGGTCAGCAGTGTTAAATCCTTAGCCTCTCTCTGTGGTTCATTCTTTCCTCCTTAAACCCTAATTTACTTCTCTCTGTCCCTCAAACCTCTCTCAATGACCACCGCCGCAGTGTCGCCGCCAGAGCAACTCGACACGGCTTTGCAGACTTCAAGAGTGAGCCCAAAAACAGCGGATGGCGCCGTCAAAGCTCTACTCAAATGGAGAAGCGAAAAGTCAAAGACAGAGAAGCCTCAGCTTCTGGAACAAGACGAGTTCGTGTACCTTGTCGTTACACTGAAGAAGATACCACAGACAAGCCGTACCAACGCTCACCGTATCTTGTTACCTCACCCTCTTATCAACACCGAAGAAGATTCCCCTGAGCTTTGCCTCATCATCGACGACAGACCCAAAAGCGGTCTCACCAAGGAAGACGCCGTCAAGAAGATCAAAGCTGATAACATTCCCATCACTAAGGTGCTTAAACTCTCGAAACTCAAGACGGACTACAAACCCTTTGAAGCAAAGAGGAAGCTTTGCGACTCTTACGACATGTTCTTCGCTGACCGGAGGATCATTCCTCTGCTTCCGAGGTTGATTGGGAAGAAATTCTTTGAGAGCAACAAGATTCCGACGCCGGTGGATTTGAAGCACAAGAACTGGAAACAGCAGATGGAGAAGGCTTGTGGTTCTGCTATGTTCTTTATGAGGACAGGGACTTGTTGTGTCGTCAAGGTTGCTAAGTTGTCTATGGAAAGAGATGAGATTGTAGAGAATGTGATGGCGACGTTAAACGGTGTCGTTGAGATTTTCCCTAGTAAGTGGAAATACGTTAGGTCTCTGCATTTGAAGCTATCTGAGAGCTTGGCATTGCCTATCTATCAGTCTGTGCCTGATTTGAAGCTAAAGATTGATGCTTTTGAATCCGACAAGAGTGTTGTTAAGGAAGAGAAGAAGAAAGGTAAAATTGATGTTGCTGTTGTTGATGGTAGTGAGAGTGGTGGTGAGAAGAGTGATGCAGTGAAGGGAAAGAAGAAGAAAGGTAGGATTCATGAGGTTAGGTATATGGATAGTAATGTATCTGAAGTGCTTGATGAAGATGAGATTGGTGATGTTGAGGTTAGTAATGAGATTGTGGAGTCTGGTGCTGATAAGGAGAAGAAGAAGAAGATGAAGAGGAAGAAGGAGGTAAGTGAGGTTGCAGAGGCTGAGAAACCGAAGAAGAAAGTGGCCAAGGGGAAGCTGAAAGAGAAGAGCAATGATGAGTTAAAGCCGATGAAGAAGACACAGATTACTAAACAAGAGTCTGGTGGTGGTTTGAAACCGAAGAGAAAGAAGAGTGTGGTTAGAAATTAAGGCAAAGGAAAGATCAGAGGATTATATCTACAAGGGTTTTGCATCTTTTTCAATTGAGTAATTTTATGTTTTATCGTAGTGCTGATTACATTTTGGCGTTTTTCATATCTTGTACTGCTACTTCACTCAAACCATCGAACCGATGTGAATGTGGTTTGGTAGTTTTGTGGACGAAACATACTTCTGTTTTACCAGTTTTGAGTGTTTCTTATTTAATATGAATGGATCACCCTCATACCATCTATCTACTTGAATGTCTCATGATGACTAACTGTTAGCCATAAGATGAACGAAAGGCAAAGGATCGATGAAACTAAAAATTTATGAAACTAAATACATTGTTTGTGAGCAATTGTTATTATGTTGACAAAAAAATATTATAATATTGAACTAGTAAAGTAAACGTAAAGGATATGTATATGTAGTAAAACACATTATGATATGATGAGATTGGCTGAAACTCATTGTGGTCACATATATGTAAGAACCTCTTGACCACGAAGCAGCAAGCCTTGTAAATGGTTTACCAATTTTATTCTCCTGAGTCCTGATGATAAGCTCCTTCTCTCTTTCTGCTCGTCTTATATGCTTAAGATCTTATTATAATTTCATTTTCTAATCACAGGACCTCTGTACGGAACTCTCCATATCACAAAGTTATCTGGAGGCTGATACTCTTCAAGCCATGTCACATTTGAGATCACTTCTCCATTCATCACTTCAATCTCACCTGATTTCACAAATCATCATCGACAACAATATTCCCATAATAACAAATGATAATCGTACTCGTACACCAATTATGTTAAGCTACAGATCCAATGAGCGTATTCCATTATATATGTGGTTAGACTATTATTTAACCTATCGGTATAATCCATGATTCCTCAACAAAGTGTTACGAAAGTAGGAACACTAATACTGTAGTAGCTATTTCAACTCATAAGGTGGTGTCTTAGTTAAGTTTGTGTTATTTTACCAGGCAAGTCTCGTAGTGGGGACTTCCGGTAGTAGTTGCAGTGTCTTCCATGAGTAGAAGAGTATGGAGGAGATAAGATATCGAAGATCGCACAATGAGTAATGGCTTTAAAACAATGGATGTTGCCGCCGGTTGTTGGATATAGTGTGGTTGCTGGGCAAGGGGCCGTCATTTCAGTATCCTTGACCAGCTTTGCAGGTCTTGCTATGAATAAATGGGAATAACAGATTACTCAGAGAAAGGTGAAGGAAATTATTCACAGAGCATGGAAGTTAGATTGTGCGGTTCACATGTCACTCAACTACTATTACCTTGTAATGGATCGTCTAGCTCTGATGGTTCAGGTTCAGCCCAATCATATGACTTCACGTGCATTGAACCGTAAACGAGCTTGCTTACCACCGTCATGCCTGGATGATTATGAAGTGGTATGATAGACGAAGGTGGCATGCAGAAAATTCCAATCTGAGACAATAATGATCAAAGCATAAGCAGACAAGAAAAGTAAGAAACCATACCAAATGGTAGCATGAAAGAGGAATTTTCTTCAGTGTTTGGCGATTTATAATTCAGAACCCTCATCATCACTCACTAGTAGTTCTGGTTACAACATGAGAAGCCTATCAATGGCATTTCTATGTAACCATTATCAGGTAATACAGATTTCTATGCATATATAACTTTTCTCAAGGTTTCATAGCCATGAACCTTGCACATCTTTGACCACATTGATAGTGGCACACTCGAAAGGTTAAAACTAATAGCAATGTGTAACAGATTTTTCTCACCGAGAAGCTGTCACACTCATGTAAATGAAGGTATTTAATTGCTGGAAGAGAATTATGGTTTCCATTGCGATCGTTCCCAGGACCAGACCAGTTTCGCACCAGTTGAGCTTCCTGTTCGAGACCAACATCAGACGGCTTGATTTTTTCTGAAATATAAATTTACAAGTATCATGTACGGTTGCAAATAAGAGACTGAGATATCCAAAAAAGCACTGCTAGTTGCAAGACAGTAAAATAAATACTGTAGTCCTATCGACCATAGTGCACATAAGGACATAACAGTGGTCTAACGTCATAAGAGAGTGAAAAAAGAGCCAAAACAGCAGAGCAATTCAGACATCGTGAAGGAGACAAAAGAAAGAAAGAAGGAAACTTAAAAGACGTAGTCCTACCCAACATAGTGCGAACCTTGTCTAAGGCCTCCTCAGACACAGGTCCATTAGGAGAGAGAGATGCCTTGCAAGTATTGAAAAGCCTCTGAATAAAATACGGCATGATACAAATACAAAACGATAATTGCAAGCTCTTATGCTCCTATCACTCTCTATGCTGCAAAGCGGGTGTGATCAAGGTTGGAGTTAATAAATAGACAGCCTCTTCTTGCAGTTTCTGATACGTTGTTGGGAAAACAAGTAACAGAAATCACCTTCTTCAATGACTCTCAAGTACTGCCCTGAGAATCAAAAGAAAAGAGAACAACTTTAACTTCATATAGAAAGCATAAACACACACATCTGATATCACACATCCTCCAGAGCAAAGCATAAGTGAACCTTACAAGTTGAATGACCAACTTTTCATTACATGAAGAAGAAAAAAGTATTGGCAGAAATAGAATTTAGGTCAGTTTCAGTTATATTGCTTTCACTGAATCTTAAAATCGAACCGAATTGAATTGAACGGTGCATAACAAATGTTCTCAGTATCCCAAATCACAGCATAACACAAAGAACAAAACTTGCGTCAGAGAAGAAGCATACTCGAACGAGAGAAATGGAAGATTTATAGTAGTTTGAGAAAATAGAGGAACAGCTCTAAAGTAGAAGGATTAAGGAAGGAGAGATGTAAAGAAGAGTGTTAAGTTTCAATATCAATGATTAAAGAGAGAACCTTTCGAGCAGAAGAGTGAAAATCCGAAGAACGGCGACGAAGAAGGAATCGGAGGAAAACGGTGATTGAGAACAATGGGTTTAGTCGGACGGACGAATCAGAATTTCATTTTCTTCTCTTTTTTTTTGTCTCTTTTGCTTTGTAGGTCATTAAAAAACGTCAACACTCACTTTCCTCGCCCTTACTTTTCGAAACAGTCAATTCCAACCCCTCCTTTTTTAGTTTCGAATCAATTCCACTGTGTTGTCTCCTCTCAGTCCTATTTTTTTATTTTTGGTAGGAAGAGAAGAGAAGTAGGCCACAGCAATTACAAGTGTGTTTTCATTGCTAAATCAAAACAGTTACAAAGTTTAAGTTAAAAGATACAAATTAATACATTTCCTTCCGAGTTATACAGAGAAATGACAACTGACAAGTTTATGGCATTGACTGGATTTTCTATATACGAAAAAAAAAGAAATCAAACATAATCTCATAATCTCGTACTATTCAATAGTCAATACTAAAATTATGGTAATTAACTGAAATATTATAATAATTATTCCATTAACTTTTATCAACAATTTAACATTATATATAATTTTATAATTTGTTTGCTGAATTATTTAGTAATGTAAGTGATGAGTTCTCCTTTGTTCTTTCTTGTAGGTCATACCACCACTGGTGGACTTTGGAAAGCCACATTTTGTTAATAAACTCTGAATCTGAGAAAAATTTGAAGTTTTTGTACCCAGTCCAAACGGGCTTGGTCGACCTGTTTTCGTTGGTCCCTCCCTCACTTCTTGGGCTAATTTTTATTTGTCCAGTAAGTCTTTCTATATCCAATTTTACTCATTTGCTTTTTCAAAAATATACTAAATTTTTCATCCATTCTACGTATGGGATTTACTTAATTTACTTTAAAAAAATAAATTTATTGAAATATTTAATATTCATAATAATAAAAATTATGTATATATATTATATTA
>KE154921.1:413421-432160 GCA_000411075.1 Sisymbrium irio | reverse complement strand
TTTAAAATTTAAATCTTATGTGGACACTCTCAATGATAATTACCCTCAATTTTTATATAATTTTTTTACCAATATTATTTATATGTTATATATAAAGTTATTTTTTGTTTCATAGAAATTTATAGATAATTTCTTTTTTTATGTATTTTAATATGATTAGTACAATTAAAAATTAGAAATTTTTTTAAATTGTAATGATGATGTGGAAGAATACTATTGGTTACAAATTTTTTTTAATTCTATGTGGACACTTTTAATGACATTTAACCTCAACTTTTATATATTAATAGATACAACTTTCCGGTTAACTTCGGAAATTGTCGACAAACAAATTAAGAAGTTCCAACTACCCCCTCACATTTTAATTTGTTACAGTTTTGGACTTTTGTGTGTAACATTTATTTTTATATTTTTATTCTGTAAAAGATAAAACCAAAACTATTGTCGACAGCAAGATATTTTGCTGATATGTTTTAAAAAATAGTATAATGTTGGGAACCCATCAATGTTGGGTATTTACCATTAACCCCCGCTGAAAAAAAGTCAGAAATATAAAACGCAAAAGGATCACGGCTTCTTGGCTTTGGTCTATTTTATCCTGTTCCTCCCTTTCTGTCTCATATCTGTTTTGTCTAATCCACCAAGAAGAAGAAGAAGAGAAAAGCATGGCAGGAGTTGGACCGATGAGTCAGGATTGGGAACCGGTTGTGATCCGTAAGAAAGCTCCCAACTCTGCGGCTAAGCGCGACGAGAAGACTGTCAACGCCGCTCGTCGTAGCGGCGCCGATATCGAGACCGTCAGAAAATGTTCGTTTTTCTTCTTCTTCTCCTCCTTCCATCTTCGTTTCACATAGATTCCCTCTGATATTTTACTCTACGGTTTAGGTTTAGAATTTTGCTGATTGAATAATCGAGACGAGTTTTGTTAGTTTCCACCGAATTAGGGTTATTCGCCGTAGCCGCCACTAGGTTATTGTGATTTCCTTGTGTTAGGGTTTTCGTTTCTTGTGATTTCAATTAATTATTGTTTATTTATTTGGTATATATATCTGTTTTTGACATCTAACAGTGATTTGTTTGTGTTGTGTTTGTGTTGTATATTTAGTTAATGCTGCAACCAACAAGGCGGCTTCGAGCAGCACCTCCTTCAACACAAAGAAGCTCGATGATGACACTGAGAACTTAGCTCGTGAGTATATCTATCTCTTATCTCATTCACAACCAATATTGACTTCGTCTCTCTCTCTATGGACAAAGAAATGATATTAGTATCTTCCATTGTGATTCTAATAAGGCCATTTCTTAGACTCTGTCTTCTTTGGCTGTTTAACGTTATTGCTGTGAGAAGAAGTCTTTGTTCTTAGATGGATGATGCCAAAGAGCCCAAAAGCTTTATATCCTGTTTTTCTACAAATGACCGTGTTAGATTGATTTAGTATCTTGGTTGTCTTGAACACATTGTTGATTGTCTGTGTGGTTTTTAAAATCAGATGAACGTGTGCCTACTGAGTTGAAAAAAGCCATCATGCACGCCCGAGGGGAGAAGAAGCTGACCCAGTCCCAACTCGCTCAAGTACTTTCTCTCTTCACCTCCGTCTCTCTTGTTTCCTGTTGTTACGTTGTGATTGGGATTCGTAATGGTAGTAATATGATTATAACGTGTTTGTTCTGTAGCTGATCAATGAGAAGCCACAAGTGATCCAAGAGTACGAGTCTGGGAAAGCAATTCCGAATCAGCAGATCCTTATTAAGCTCGAGAGGGCACTTGGAGCTAAACTCCGTGGAAAGAAGTAATAACAGAAGCTCCTTGAGGTAAAAAAAGAAAAGCTAATCGCGGTTTTCTCTCCAGTTCATATATATGCCTTTTGCTTTGATTGCTAAGTAGAGTTGTGCGAGGAATCTTTTATGGTGTAAGAAACAAAAAACAAGATGTGTTTTGGAACCTTTTGTCATTATAAATAATCAGTTGTTCTCTTTGCATTTTCATCTTCATCGTATCACAAACGAAGATCAGATTCCGAAATAGAAATTCGGTATTGATCATCTGGATTCAGCCCGTACTTAAACCAATTTACCTACTACTAAAGTTTGGTTCGAATTCAGTATGATTTAGTCAAGCTGTCACAATCTGAAAAATTACTCGAAAGCCAATAATAAACCACGGGAAACAAATCGTCAATTTCTAAATTCGTAAACTTTACTCTCTGGACCGGTATATTAACAAATAAACAACTCTTGGGGACTATAATGTAGGTGATTAAAGTATGAGGACAAATGTGTAAAGTTGCCGTGAATACAACTATTCTCCGCGCCACGAAACAAGACAGTACAGTGGTCAGTGAAGCTGACATTCACACACACACACACATACACACACAAAAATCAAAAACTAATTTCACAAAGCCCGAAGCTTTAAAGTTATTCCTCTACTGTTTTCAATTTCATCTCCTACTCCTGGGTGACAATTTCTAGGGTTTCCGCATTTTCTCGTATTTTTTCCATTTCTGGAAACAGCTAAAGCCGTCTTCTTCTCTCATCGGGGGAAAAGAGATGGAGACAGATGAAGCGTACCAGAAGAAAGAGCGAACTGCACTTGTAGCCATTGTTGTTCTTGCTTGTCTCGCTCTGTCTTCTCTGTTCGTTGCCTTTAGCTACTACTGCTATATTCGTAACAAAGTTTCAAAGCGTCACAGGATTAACAAGAGTAAGTTACAAATTTAGACAACAATATCTTGTTTTTATCTGCTTTTCGCCGGATACTGAAAATTTGTTGGTAAAGTAAGGATTTTTAACTGAGATTTTGGGTGAGTAATGTTGGGAGTATGATTTTCAATTAGGATTCGATTTATAATAGTCTGGGGTTTTACCTGTCTATATAGAGTTTGACTGCGAGGAGAAAGGAGATTGTCAAGATCAAAAGGAAGTCACTGACAACGGTCTGCAGATTTTCACTTTCAAGCAACTACATTCAGCTACAGGTGGGTTCAGCAAGTCGAATGTGGTTGGTCATGGTGGGTTTGGTTTGGTTTATCGTGGTGTGCTTAACGATGGCAGAAAAGTTGCTATCAAGTTTATGGATAATGCAGGAAAGCAAGGGGATGACGAATTCAAGATGGAGGTTGTTGCTTATTAGTTACTGTTTGCAGAGTTTTCAATTTCACTTAAAAAAAAAGGATTGACTTAAAATTTGTATACAGGTTGAGTTACTGAGCCGTCTACGTTCACCGTACTTGTTGGCACTTCTTGGTTATTGCTCAGACAATAGCCACAAGTTGCTTGTGTATGAATTCATGGCAAATGGGGGTTTGCAGGAACACCTGTATCCTCCTAATAACAGTAAGTTCATTCTTCCAGTTATGTCAGAAGTTGTTGTGGCTTGTTATGATTAGAGAAGACTCCACCTTTTACATTTACTTTCTCTACATATGCGCCGGGACGAATCCTAGATATACTAATTTGGTGAACATGGCATGTGGAACTCTTGTTGGATTTGATATTGAGCTGTCTCTTGTTCTTGCATATAGGGTCAGGTTCTGTCCCATTGAGATTAGATTGGGAAACTCGGATGAGAATAGCTCTGGAAGCTGCAAAAGGCTTGGAATATCTCCACGAACAAGTGTCACCTCCAGTGATTCACCGAGACTTCAAGAGCAGCAATATTCTGCTGGATAGAAACTTCCACGCCAAAGTTTCAGATTTCGGATTGGCTAAAGTCGGATCAGATAAAGCCGGTGGACACGTTTCTACCCGTGTATTAGGCACACAAGGATATGTTGCACCTGAGTATGTCTTCTCACAATCGATTCCTTTATTCTTCCATCAGTTAAGTTTAAGAGCTTTGAAGACTAATACCCAATTTTTGATAGGTATGCTTTAACTGGCCACTTGACAACAAAATCAGATGTGTATAGCTACGGCATTGTCCTGTTAGAGCTACTAACCGGGAGGGTTCCAGTAGATATGAAGAGAGCTACTGGAGAAGGAGTTCTTGTATCTTGGGTACGCTTCCTTGTACAAATCGAATTCTTCAACATTTCGTATCTTCTTGGCTCTAATCTCACTTCTTTTCCTTACTTCAGGCTTTGCCTCAATTGGCTGATAGAGA
The DNA here is from genome assembly GCA_000411075.1 of Sisymbrium irio. Classification (NCBI taxonomy): domain Eukaryota; kingdom Viridiplantae; phylum Streptophyta; class Magnoliopsida; order Brassicales; family Brassicaceae; genus Sisymbrium; species Sisymbrium irio. The sequence goes on along the minus strand of KE154921.1, from coordinate 428,055 downwards.
CAAAGTGGTGGACATAATGGACCCAACACTGGAAGGACAGTACTCGACGAAAGAGGTTGTTCAGGTTGCAGCAATAGCAGCAATGTGCGTTCAAGCAGAATCTGATTACAGACCGTTAATGGCAGACGTGGTGCAGTCACTGGTTCCATTAGTTAGAAGCCGAAGGTCAGCATCAAAGCTTAGTGGCTGTTCTAGTAGCTTTAGCTTGGCTCGGTCTCCTAATTCACCCGGTAAAGCAAGCGTCGCTTCTCAATAAATCAGTGGAAATAAAATGTGAGAGGCCTCTTAGTTTTTCTTCATGTACTAGTACGGAATTTGTGAGCTAAACCAGTGTATAACGTAACACTTTTGAGTGAATCAATAAATGGAACTTATCATCATCATCAATCATTAAATCAAAATGTATAGAGAAATCTCTCTACATATGATGATCTATGGGCCCAACCATGGCCTATTATGGACTCAAACCGGGATATAAACCGAAATCAGAATTTCTAAGAACCGATTCGTCACGTGGGCTTTTATTAAAGGGAGGAGGGTAGAGGCGTCATTTCCAGTAGTCGTAAATTTGGTTAGAACCCTAGACGCATATTAAGAAGAGATCTAGGGTTTATAAAATTTTGCTGCGGCGACTCTGTTTTCCTCTTCCGATTCCAGCTGATCCCGTCGGTCGCAATCCGAATCCCAAATGGTCCGTCATAGTTATTTTTTCGTTCATTGGTTTCGATTGTTTTCTAGTAAAGATGTGATAAGAATGATAATGTTTTTGGGGTTGAATTTAGGCGTCGGAGAAGAAGCTATCGAACCCAATGAGGGACATCAAAGTCCAGAAGCTGGTGCTCAACATCTCCGTCGGAGAGAGTGGTGATCGTCTCACCAGAGCCTCCAAGGTTTTCTTTTTTTTTTGTCAATTCATTTCTCATTGAGTTTTCACTGAGTAAAGTGCTAAGGATCTAATCGAACTGGTTTTTGGATGTAATTCGTTAGGTGTTGGAACAATTGAGTGGTCAGACTCCTGTTTTCTCCAAGGGTGAGTTTTCCTATTGTCTGAATCAGTCCCTTTATTACATTCTAGTAGAAGTGAGTTTTGAGCTGTTTAGGACAAAAACTAAGATTATGGTTATTTGTTTTGGTTTTGTCATGTTTGATTAGTCAAGTTCCTTGAAGTTACTTGGTTTTTGTCGAATAGAGTTGTGAGTTTGGTGTATCTCTTTTGCAGCACGATACACTGTTCGTTCTTTCGGTATCAGACGTAACGAGAAGATTGCTTGCTACGTGACTGTCAGGGGAGATAAGGCAATGCAACTCCTTGAGAGTGGACTCAAGGTTAAAGAGTATGAACTCTTGAGAAGGAACTTTAGCGACACTGGTTGCTTCGGTTTCGGAATTCAGGAGCACATTGATTTGGGTATCAAGTAAGTGTTCAAATTTTCTAACACTTTAATGATGGCTTTGTGTAATCTCGGTCATTTTAATGGGTTTTTTATTGATTGGGTCTCTAGGTATGACCCGTCTACCGGAATCTACGGTATGGACTTCTATGTTGTTCTTGAGCGTCCTGGTTACCGTGTGGCACGTCGCAGAAGATGCAAGGCTCGTGTTGGTATCCAGCACAGAGTCACCAAAGATGATGCCATGAAATGGTTCCAAGTGAAATACGAGGGAGTCATTCTCAACAAGTCTCAGAACATTACTGGCTAAGAAAAGATGTCTCAAATAGAGATCTACTATCTGTGTTTTTTTTTCCGTGGTTCGAATCGTATTTTCTCAGTTTTGTTTTTCTTCAGACATTTGAATTCTCTTTATAGATATTGCTGCCTATCTACAATGAACAAATATTAGCTGAGCTAAAACCCATTCCAGTTTCTCCGACAGAATGTAGGTAACGAACATTCGTTAGATCAATCTAAGTCAACCTTAAACCATGTTTTTGCTAAACACGATTCATAACTCAACAAATATCGAAGACGATTCTTCAAAGGAATGTTTCTCATAAAAAAATCTACATTCACATTTCTTCGTTCTCCTTTTTCGAGTTTGCTGTTATCGCTTCCCTCTCTTTTTGGCGTCATCGTTTTCTTTTCCTGAGTTTAACCGTATTAGAGTTCGGTTTAACTTTTCGACTGGATTTTCAGATTTAGTATATCCAGATCCAACTGGATATATATTTTAAGTCATAAAACTACGTGAAACTATCGAACAAATGCGAAAATGCATTTTTATGCTCTTTCTTTTCACATTATTTATTTAAGAATGTTTGACTATGCGTCTATATTTAATATTTACAAGACGTGTCGATGATAAATTACCTTGTACTTGTACATCATTATAATATAACAACATCAAAAACATTATCCAATCATGTTTCATTGTCAATTTAAAATTGTATCAGATTCGAGCGAATTATTGATTGGTTCGACATTAACTATCATGAACAGAAATGACCAAATCAAACATATATGTGTGTGTATAAACACGCGTTACATATATAATTTAATGAAAAACCGCTATACAGCCCCAAAAAAATTAAAATTTTGGCTGCATCTTGACAGAAGTTGGAGACAATAATGGAGTAATTAAACTAATATTTATGACACAGGCATTTCTATAATTTTATCTATTTATGATTTACAATTTAATAAATGACTGGAGGAATCTTGACTTGATCCCACACAGATTTATAATACTCCATTTCCAGCCATATTTCTGTACACATTTATAAAAAATAATAGTATGTCATTTGTCTAGAGTCATTAGGCTCTACATGGTTTTCGTTATCCTTTTTTCTTTATCCCAATAAGTTGCAGCTTTATCTAGCCAAATTCCTCCACAAACATAATCAGATGTGTCAATCTTAAACTACATCTATTTGTCATAGAACGGGCCCATGTCACTCTCTAAACTTTTTGGTTAAAGATCTCGTAACCTCTTTCCGTTGGATGGTACGACCCGAAACATAAAAACAAACAAATCATTTCAGACAACTACAAGTGATGTAGATTAGTTGTTTTTGCGAGGTTCATCAGTTTATCCTCATCCCAATTGACAACAAGTGAACTGTTCCATGTTTTTCATATGTTAGTATTGGTTCTTTTTCATTTATGATATAAATTTTACAACACGTTTTTCTAGATGATGGTTTATTGACTCAGTGATTTATTTTGTTGAACACAATACTATGCGAGGTTCACATTTTTAAATAAAGCCAATTGTGAGTGAATAATTTAGTTATATATGGTAATTTATAGTTTTGGTGCAAATTCGATTTGCATAAACTCAACCATTTTGTTTATATGTATAGAAAGTGCCCGCCAAACGAGTGGATAAGATTTTGGGAAGAGAGAACAGATTTATTAACTACACATATAGTAATATATAAGAGAACGTTATACACAAAGTTTTCAATAGATAAAAGACTAGTTTAATTAGTAAATCATATATATATATATATATAATATTAGTTACTAAATACAAACACTTATAACTATGTAACTATTTATAAAAGAATATCACATAAAGTTCTTAAGATGATGCATTTTGGGAGATTGAATCGAACCAAATCAACTTATAGTTTAAGGAGTCTAAGACAGACTAATCGGATTCACTTGACAGCTTAAGATCTCACGTAAGGATTGATACTTTCAACTTATTCTAAATCATAACAAGATTTATATAAACGAAAATTCATAACGACACGACTGCATTGGAAGTGTTTATAACAGTTTCGATTTGGGAATTCGTTTAATTAACTAGAGTTAGATAGGTTGTACTTAACTTCATTTGGGATATCACACAAAACAAGCATGTGTGTGTGCAAGCTTTATTATTACATGGACAGCAAAAATACCAAGATCACAGTCTATATAGATCAGATGCGGATAAATTAAAAAATAGAAAGGGTATGCATAAGTATGCATGGACTTGATCAAAATGTCCAGCTAATTAAAGAAATAATTAGAGGAGCAAACCTCATAGGTGTAATAATAAAATAAAAATTCCACGAGAGAGAACCTTTCAAGACAAATAAACAAATGGCTACAAAACAACTGGTCATATTCTATTCAAATAAAATACCAATACCAATAAAATAAGAATATAATGCCTTTGATATTTGCCTGCACGTCCCAAAAAAACAAGTCGAGAATAATAATCACATCAGATTGATTAAAACCCTCTCACTAATCACCTTCTTAATCACCCTCCCCCCAACAGCAGAAAAAAGAAAGAAAAAACATCATTCGGTTCTGTGAGGTTAATCATGCACCGTAGAGGAATTCAAGAGTCTGACGACGAAGAAGATGAGACATACAACGACGTCGTTCCTGAATCTCCTTCTTCTTGCGAAGACTCGAAGATCTCAAAACCAACTCCCAAGAAAAGGTTTTTGTTGAAATTTGTTATTAAATTTTCTTTACGAATTGTTAACAAATTTTTGTTGAAAACAATGATCTGAAAATGTGGTAATTGTGTAGTAGGAGGAACATGGAGAAGAGAGTTGTCTCCGTTCCGATTGCTGACGTGGAAGGATCTAAGAGTAGAGGAGAGGTATATCCACCGTCCGATTCCTGGGCCTGGAGAAAGTACGGACAAAAACCGATCAAAGGCTCGCCTTATCCCAGGTAAATTTACCGTTTTCTCCTCTTTCCTTTTTGTCAGTGGCGGCGGAATATCAGAGGGGGGAAAAGCGTACGTTAGTCTAGACGGTGGTTGGGCTAAAATACGCACCTCGTTTAGTTTTTATTATAATAACGCGTCTGATATCGCGTGGATTCACGCGCCAACTCCTTCGTTCTTGGTTTTGTATTTTTTTTTAAAAATCTTTCATTTTAATTAGAAGGAAACAATTGGGTGAGTGAGTCATAAACTAAATTATCTAAGAAAGTTTTGCTTTAGTCTGTAATAATAATAACCTTGGGGGAGATGAAATATTAAAGTAGATGTATAGATCTTTGATTCCAATCAAGACAAAGCCACAAAGGGTAATGCGCACAAAAAGGAAGGAAAAAAAAGCATTTTACATATATATGGACGTGAATAACGTGCCAATATTATATAACTTTTAGTTATTTTTTTGGTAACATTTTTAGTTATTTTATTCTCGGGGGTGAGTGAGTTAAACGGAATATGATGATTAATTCTAACGATGTTAAATGTAATTAACTAAACTAAGTTTAGTATTATCCGTTTTGTAATTTCTTTAAATTTTTTGCTAAAAAAGAAGTTAAAGTTGATCACTTTAAGTGTGTGTGGTATCTCTCAGGGGATATTACAGATGCAGCAGTTCAAAAGGATGTCCGGCGAGGAAGCAGGTGGAGAGAAGTCGTGTGGACCCCTCAAAGCTCATGATAACTTACGCCTGCGACCACAACCACCCTTTTCCCTCCGCCGCTAACAACAAATCCCACCACCACCACAACCACCGAGCCAGCTCCGTCGTCCTCAAAACCGCCAAGAAAGAGGAGAACATGGAAGAAGACGAGGAGGAGGAGGAAGCAACAGTCGTCGCCGAGGAACCGGCGGGACTAGACCTAAGCCACGTGGATTCACCGTTGCTCTTAGGTGGCTGCTACAGTGAAGTCGGCGAGTTCGGGTGGTTCTACGACGCGTCTATCTCCTCGTCCTCTGGTTCTTCTTCCATGTATGGAGGGAGTTTCCTCGACGTAACACTAGAGAGAGGCTTTTCAGTAGGCCAAGAAGAAGATGAGTCACTGTTCGGTGATCTCGGCGACTTGCCTGATTGTGCCTCCGTCTTCCGCCGTGGGACTGTGGCTACGGAGGAACAACATAGGAGATGCGATTTTGGCGCCATTCCTTTCTGTGATAGTTCTAGATGACGTTGTGTGTGTAGCCAAAAACCATAAAAAGGAAACATTTTTTTTTCCCCCACTGTAAAGGTGTATCATTGGTGGATTCATCAAATAATAATAATTTAATATCATTTGAGAGAAATTTAATGTTTTTTGAGTTAAGGTGCAACAAAGAGAGAGACATGTCAACATTATGATGATTCTTCCTTCTACTGGCGACGATGAAATCCATAAAGGAAAGTTTCCTCCATTGCTCGTACCATAGAGATTAGCTGTAATGTAAAGAGATCGTTCATTGTCATGTCTCCGGCTACATCTGGACTACTATCACCAGAAGAATCTCGTCTTGTTGGCGTGAGAATGACGGATCTACAGACAGGACACTGTCCTTTTCTCTTTAACCATGGAACTATACATTCCTCATGAAACATATGTCTGCAAGGAGTGAGCGTCACTGTTTCCTTGGGCTCGAAGTCTTCTAAACACACTGCGCATCTTTTCTCGTCTTCTCCACCGGAGTAACCTTGAGGGTTTTTTGAGCTTTCGCTTCCCGAGTTCTTGCTTTTGTAGTATGAGCTCAGGCTTCTCAGAAGCTGGCTTTTCGGGACCGGCTTGTATGTCTCTTTGGTTAGATATTTCAGAACATCGTCTTCTTCTCTGGCTTGTGACGATGATGATGATGATGATCTTGAGTTGCTCTGGGGTCTATCGTGTTGGTTATGAACGGCTTGCCTTAGTGCCTCGAGGTGCTGCCTCCGCACGTTGTTGGTGGTTCGGACTGGACGCTGATGCGGAGTAGTTGATGATGGTGGTACTGAATCTCTGCCAATTGAACAATGGTTTTCAAGTTCTTGAAGAGTATGCAAAGTCTTAACTTTTTGGAAATATCAAAAGCAGATGAGAATGAATTGATGAGAAAATACGAGGTTGATGAGATCGCTGTTCTTGAGTAAGCGGATGGGCGATCATCGAGAAAGCGCCTATTAACTACCTGAAAGAGAACACCAAACACATAAAAAAAACCCATTAAAGGAGGCTAAAACATATAAGTATATATGATGGAAAGGAAAATCTACTGACCAAATCATTCCTGGACCAACGGTTCTGAGCAGAAATTCGCCAACCCGAGGATCTTGTATTAGAGTCATATCCATTAGAATGATTTGGAACATCGGAATAGCCATTTCTGGAGTTGTTCATAGCTGAATGAAAATGGCTTTTTCGTAGTTACAGATAAGGGATATGACAAGTTTTTTGTATTGTAATGCAGTTTATATTCCTTTTCTTGCTTTGAGTTATTCTTTCTCCACTTATATTGATACCGTAAAAGCTGAAGTGTTAAGCAAGGAATATGTCCTAGTGTGATATGCCATGTCCTTTTCTCCTGAACACGTATCATGCATCACAACATGACCTAAAATCTTAAAGTGGATGTGATGTAGAAGAATCGATCCCAGAAAAGTCGACGCTTTGACCATGTATTCATGTCTTACCACAATTTACTTAAACCATGATTCATTCAACTAGTGAATGCCAAACCGGAAACAATACATCAAGAAGTAACTTGCTTGTCAACATCAGTGTATAACATCCAGGCTTATCCATCAACTAACAATATGAACCTATCTTTCTGTTGAAACCAAAGAAACACCAGAATTGAATTATTCTTAAATATCGTGATGACGAAGTAGAAGTTGAAATGATAGGGAAATAATAATAGGTTTCCTACTACGACTTATAACACACTTTAAGGATATATTTGCAGTGTTTTCATAGATTAGGTTTTAAAGTCAGTTTCAAATGAAAAAGGTGATAATTGCTAGTTATCCTTGTGAGGAACCCCATAAGACTTGCCTCCATTCATATTGAAGTGTATCTTTACAGTTTTACATACAAGTTTCAAAGCTTCATGAATATTTTGTCACTCGGTAATCTCAGTTGTTATAAATCTTCCAGTTTTTGAATAATAGTATCTTTACAGTTTTACGTTCTTTCCTTTGGTCATGTTTCTATGCTTACCAATAGTAGAATCCCAACAATAACTTTTACTCGAGAAAGCAAAGAAAGATTTCGTATATCTAATTGCATGGTCCGAAACAGGGGAATTATCATTACGCAGAAGAGTAACAATCACAAATCTCTCGGGAAAATTATAGCAAAGCACAATCCAAGATGATACAATATTTCATCTACATCAAATCCATTTTATTTGAAGAAAACATAAAGTCTGATGACGGCGAAAATAGAAACCGAGCAATCACAAAAGATAAATAGAGAGCCCCCACACACCTCAGAAAATAATGTCTGAATCCTTCTCTGCACCACCAACGAGCAAGTCACGAGCAGCGTTTATCGAAATCCCTCTCTGCATTGAGATTCCTTCAAGAACCATTTCTTCAGCAAACTCCTTAGCGTAAGCTGCTTGTCTCTCGACTTCCCTCCTCTTGTATCCCTGAATCTTCTTCAACCTGAAGAAATCTTCCCTCTCGAGCTCATCAAGCTCTCCCTTGATGTAAGTAATTGTATTCTCCAGCTTCGGTTTCACCACATTCTCCAGAGCATTGACCCTGCGATTAGTCGTCTTGATTGCTTCATCAAGCGTCAAGAAAGAAGTCTGGAGAGAAGCAAGCTCAACTAGGACTTCAATGGCTTTCACATAAGCCACACGGCAAGCTTGGACCTGCTGTCCACCTCTAGCTAAACCGGTTAAATCATTCTTGGTCTCACCTTCAGAGAAGTGATCGAACTTGGGAAGCTTCACACCGGCGATGTTCTCTTGCCTGGAACGAACTTTGAGCGTAGCTTCTTTAACGTTCTCGAGGACAACGTGCTTGACATTCTCACCAGCAACATACTTAACCTCGGTAAGAGCAAAAGAAGATGTCTTCATCATATCTCCCATGGATTCCTTAGCCGTGACGATTTTCTTGAGAAGCGCCCTGAACTGAACAGTTAAAGCATCACTCTTCTTCTTGAGGAGAGCATGACCTCTAGTGGCTCCAACAAGACGAGCTTTCATCACCCCGAGCATGGTAACAGTGGGAACCACATTCAAACGCGCGTTTTGGCCAGCCATGTTTCAAAAAACTAGTGCAAATGCAAATGAGGATCATTATTAGGAGTAGCAGAGAACACCAAAAAATGATGATGTTTAAAGCACAGTACTTGGATCATTATTGGCAACAGAGAGATGAACAAAACTTGTGAACAGGCAACGCATTATCAAGTCCACTAGGAAAATCTTAGGCTAATCAACCAAAGCACGCAAATTGTTCATCTCGAACGATCCCATACAAGAGAGATCCATCAGCTTTTGCATAAACAGTGACCATATTAAATTGTTATTAGAATTTCATAACAGAGAGCGGTTTAGGAGATAAATCGTTTCCCCAGATCCCCCCAGGGATGAAATCTGGATTCACAGAACACGTAACCCATTTGGACTCAGGATTGATTAATCTAGTTATATGAATACATCTCCAGATATCAAGGACCAGACCCGTGAATTTGCCAGATTCAATGAGAAAACTAAACCAGAGAGAATTGAGAGGAAGAGAGAGTGAGATTCCATATGACATACCTGGGCCTCTTGGGAGAGCTTGAAAGGAGACTTCTTTGCAAGTAAATCACTGAAAGATATTGAAAGAAGACAGAGGTCTTGAAGAAATTGGAGATTGGTTTTTAAGAAGTGTCGTAGAAGAGAGAGCGATCGTATTCGACCTCGTCGCTGATCGTGGAGGAAACAAAGGGGCTGCTGTGTAATAAATCGTAAACATCAAGGGCTTGTTTTGATAAAACAAAATAAATTAAATATACAGCTCATCGCGTATGGTGGGGCCTGCTTCCGTGTCTAAATCTGGACCCGTTGTGGGTCCCATCTTCTTATTAGACGGTGTATTTATCCCACGTTCTTACTTGTCATACACTGCTACGGACAAAAACCTCTGCCTTCAGGCAATAACATATGTTCTTAATTTATAAAATTAAAGTACCGTTCACATAAATCTTTTTGATCTTAGAAAGAAGAAGGTTATTTCGAAGATTCAGGGATAAGAAGAGCTACGTCAAAGGCGCAATATACAAAAGTATTGTCTTTTTTCCAACAAAATATGTTCAACATCACAAAACTAAGAGACTAATATCAAAGACTTGTGACAAAAAAGAAAGAAAGGAAAAAACAGACTAACAAAGACAACAAGGATGTTGTCCTTGTTCAATTACGATTCTCTTTTATTATATTGTCAACAAAAAACTACCAATCTCTTTTTGATTGATGTTCGACTATCTTACTGTTTTCGTTTAATTTATATTTGGAAAGTTTTATCATTTTATGATTGCTGTTAATTAAACAGCATCGTATTCTTAATGCATAATATGGTACAATGAATTTGTGTTTATATTGACAACTTATATATTTCTTACAAATATATTTAAATCATATTTTGTTTTTCAAATCATACAGAAACAAAGAAAAAAACAGTACTTATGTGTTATGTCTTTCCCTATAACAAACATATATATCTTACACATGCACAAATAAAATATGAAGTTCTTTGTCTCACTGTCAGGCAGTGACCAAACTGATCCGAATCCGAATCACTTGATAGTTCTTTATTTCATTGCCTCGTAATGCCTTAGCCGCACTCCAGTATAAACCTGTGCAACACACGATACTATGAGGTATTGGACCATGAACCAAAAAGAAAAAAAAAAAACTTTTGATCCATCAAAGAATTGTGTATGTATCTTATAACCCATGAGCAAAAAAAAAGAACCTCTTTTTTAAGTCGTTGATCTATCATAGAGTGAATGTATCTATGTATTATGTATTACCCATGAGCCAAACAACCATATAAGCCATTAATCTATCAAATACTGTATTTTTACCTGCTGGGGTCTCATGATCTTAGTGTCAGGATCATCTAACGACTCACGCCAGTGTGACAAATATCCAGCCATACGCGGGACTGCGATATATTGTGGTGGGATTCCTATTGCCCTGTGGTTTTTTTTGCCCATAATTTCCATTACCAACACAGAAATTTAAAGTAAAGATCTTAATGATTACAATTACTCATTAGCAAGAATTTTGTCAGATGACTCATCCAGGTCCTACCTATAGACTAATCCAGAGTAGAAATCAGCATTTGGGTAAAGCTTTCTCTTAACGAAATATTCATCAGAGAGTGCCGCCTTCTCCAGAGCAACTGCCACCTGGTTAACATCATACATTAAAATTTAAAAGCCATAACCATTATATATACAAAGGAATACAAAAAACGATCTACAAGGAGGGATACGTGATCACAAGAATTCAAAGTACCTCCATCATAGGATCCTTTCCAACAATAGAGAACACTTCATCCGCCAGTTTTTTAATGACTCTTGCTCGGGGGTCGTAGTTTTTGTAAACACGGTGTCCAAAACCTGACAGCTTCATCTTCCTAATAGAAAGAAAGTTAACACTAATGGAATGAACGACTCATCACAGTCAAGATACTTTTAGTCTTAATATGTTGACTTTACTTGTTCTTCACGAATTCGATGAACCCTGGAATATTTTCAACAGTCCCAATCTCTGCCAACATTTTGGTTACAGCCTCAATTGCGCCACCATGAAGTGGACCATAAAGGGCTCCAAGAGCTCCCGAAATAGCAGTGTACACATCAACACCGCTACCCGAAAACAAATATACTGATTAAAACATAGATCTCATAGTAGACTCAATACTGAAAAATCTCTAACCTAGAGTGATAAAGGTACCTAGAGGAAAGATGCCGAGCAGCAGCAGTAGAGCAGTTCATTTCATGTTCAGCATGCAGTATGAAGATGATGTCTAATACTCGAGCTAGCCGAGGATTAGGCTTGTAAGACCTATTGCCCCTGTAATCAATGGAAGATGAAAGGAATATAATATATTTCCTGTTACGGACACGTTTGAAGCTAGAAACGGAACTATACTGACTAAAGCTGTAATTAGTTTCATAATCATTCAAAGAGGGAAGAAAGAAGGTGGCATACATTGATTCCAGCATATAGAGTAAGTTCTCTGCATAAGAAAGTTTGCTCGAAGGAAGAACAGGAGGCTTGCCTGACGTCCTCAAAAAAGCAGCTGCTGCAACAATAGGTGCCTGTATATGACAAGTTATGTTATATATACATTCATTAAGGCACCAAATTAATCAATAAAGGCAACAATACCTGTGCGAGGATACGAAATATCTGTTTATCACGAACTTGTGTTGACTTGTAAATATCATGGCCCTGCACCCAATGGAAATTTCAGTGAAATCAAGAACGCAAACAAATGGAGAACGTTTCCAGAAAAAAAAAACAAATTTATAAAACTTACCATGCGAGAAGGGTTTGCATCAGGATAAAATAGGGAAAGTGCACTCATCGAACTGTGAAAAGCACCCGCTGGATGTGCATCATGAGGAATGCACTGAATTATATCCTGGAAAAAACATTCAGAAATAATCTATGAAAATTGGCACGAAGAATCTATTACTACGACTATCACCATAAGTCCACAACCATCAGATATAACGGTGGTAAGACAGACATATATAATGAAATATCCTTGATGGACCTGACAAGCAAGACAACCAGTTTATACTAGAAAACATATATAATGGTTTACGAGATTCCGATAGAAAGTTTGGATTTCACATTAACTAGCTAGTATGAACAGCCATATGAGAACGGATTAGAAATTCACCAATACTCCTTGCGGAATAGCTGAATGCTGAGAAACCGCAAACTCCCAATCAACTAGCTGACTTTGAGAAGGTAGATTCCCATAAACTGCAAGTAGAAAACCAAAAACAAGGTAGTAACCTACATGGTCAAACTTCATCTCTATTATAAGGAGAGCGATACTATGATAAAACGTTTGCTTGTCTCACAAGGAAATAAGCAAAATGCAACAAGAAGCTACATGATGATGATCATGACTTACTGAGGAGATAAGCAACCTCAAGAAATGTACTACGCTCAGCCAACTCTTCAATTGGGTACCCCCGATAATGTAGTATTCCTTCATCTCCGTCGATGTAAGAAATGGAAGATCGAACAGGAGCCGTGTTCAAGTAGCCAGGATCGTATAACTTAAGCCCCTTGTCATCCTTCCCCGTCGTTATCTGCACCACCATCCAAATTCAGATAACTCATGCATGGTTTTCAATCCATCACAAACTCGTTATAAATACCTTCTTGAGATCAACGGACTTAACGGTACCATCTTCTGAGACTGTGACCTGATATTTCTTCCCCGTGCGCTCATCGACGATCGTCAAGTTTCCCTTAAGGAGTCCATGCGGTGCAGCAGCACTCGATGTGCACCGAGGCTCGATCACCGGCGGCAACACCTGTCCCAATACGATGGTATCCGACACCTCCAAGTGCGCAGAGAGAACGGCCAAACGAGCATTCACCCTCTCCATTTTTCAGTCGAAAGAACAAAAAAGATCAGAGTTCAAAAGTAAGGAAGCGAAGAAGAAACCAAGTGAATAATTAATCTCATTTCGCTTATTATTTATAGTATTTTATACTCTCTATTCACACTTTTGTCTTATTGGAACAGGTGTTGCCGTTCCAATGGATTAGCGTGAACCTACTGCAATTTAATTTTCAGGTCTTAAATTATTGTAAAGTCTGTGACCGTTGAGTTACCGCCATTTTTTTATCCCTATATTATTATCGCTTCTCATGATTGTTTTCTTCATTTCTAAATGGAAATATTAATCGAGAAGTGAAAACACAATATGATAGGAATACTAAGGCAATTATAACATAACGTGTAAATAAGTCATTTCCATCTTATGAAATACAATATCTACAATTTCGGGGATGAAAATCTCTATGCTAGTTTTGTGGTGTAAACTTCCAAAGGGTTGAGAGGAAAAAAAGTCTTATGATGTTGAGTGTGAGAGATTTGATTGTTGTTTATCACTTGGATAGATAAAAATCTATCATAGAATCTACATTACATACCCACTCTAGAAATATAATATTCAGTCAATTCCGTAAGGATATATGATGATATGGTTAACTTTCTCCCAAGCAATATGTAAAGTATATATAAATCTCTAGAAGTAAACCAAAGTTCTTACTTGTATACTACAGGAATAAGATCTTCCTTTAGAGCTAGAGGCGCAGTTTATTAAAAGTAAGTCGTCAACCATTTATAAATTTTTGTTCTCGCTTCCCACCACTGCTGCACTCATTATTACATGGAAATATTACTGGCAATAGTAATGCAAAATGATAAGAGAACTTCAGTCAAATTACAAATAGCGTGCAAATAAACCATCTCGATCTTGAAATGGAAAAGATTGATTTAATTCGAAGTGAAACTCTATGCTTCTTTTGTGGTATAAATTCCAAATGGTTGAGGAGAAAAAATGTCATGTGAGATTGAACGAGATATATATTGTTTTGTTGTTATTACGTAGATATGTAGAATTTACATTATTACTTTATATATATATATATCCACTATAGGGGATATAAAATTCGCTCAAGAAATTCTTACGGAAATGATTTGGACCATTTGGTCACAAGCAATGTGTTAAATTTTGAGTCATCAATCTACCAAAGAGTGTATGTCTCTATAAATGAATCATGTATTTACCTGTTGGGATCTCAATGATATAAGTTTGGTGGGGGGGTTAATTTTCTCCAAATCAATGTGTTAAACATAAACCCATAGTTTGTAATAAACACACACACACAAAATATATTAACAGGATTACAGGAATATGATATTTACAGCAATCTAAAGTATTATGTCTTTTCCTATATTAATGTACTAGGTAGTAACCT
>KE154921.1:385516-412450 GCA_000411075.1 Sisymbrium irio | reverse complement strand
TTATTATATGTTTGGTATGTTATTTAATTTATTTATCAAAATTAAAGAAAATAAAGATGATTGGTAAATTTAAACTACACAAAAATTAATAATATGATATAATTGGAAATCAAATCTTAGTTATTAAATGATTTAACAATTTTGTTGTTAGGAAAGAGAAGGAGAGATTTTTGTATAAGTTTATAAGGGATATCAAAATATCAATCAAACTATTAAGTATAAGTTTGTAAATGATTAATATTAATATAGTGGCATCAAATGTAATTAGTCTAATGAATTATGACTTTTTTGTATGTAATCTCAAAATCATTTTCCTCTTGACATCTAAATAATGACATTTTAGTTAATCACACATGAGGGTAAGTTTATTTTTTCAAATGTCTTTTAAAATAATAATATAGGGGATATCACAAACTAAAAAAAAAAATAACAGACTGAAAATTAATGTGCACAAATTTATAATTACGCCCTCTACATATTCAAGTGTCTAGCAAAAATCAATTGGGACGATAGATGGTGGCGTACATTGAATTAATCCAGCATATAGAGGAAATTCTCTGCATAAGAGAGGTTGACAGAAGGAAGACCATGAGGCCTGCCTGCCATCCTCAAATAAGCAGCCGCTATTGTTGGAGCCTGCAAACAGTTGAGTTACTATCTTAACTGTTTTCGTTTGGTTTAATTTAGATCCTGAATATTTTTATCATATCATATTCTTAAGACATGGTGTGGTACAACTACGACGAATTTGATTCTATAATCACAACTTCTATATTACTTAAATATATATTCGCAACATCATCATTTTTTTCACATATTACAGAAACAAAACAAAATAATTACATATCACACATACAATATCTGTTGAGGTTCTTTGTCTCGCTGATTGGTAATGCCCATTCATAACCAAACTGATTCGAATCCAAATCACATGATAATTCTTTCTCTTACTGGCTTGTAATGCCTTAGGCGCACCCCATTATAGACCTGAGAAAGTGTGCAGCCAGACGATGCAATGAGCCATGAGCAAAAAATACCACTTAATTATGTAAAAAGTGCATGTTTTAAGTCATTGATCTATCAAAGAATGCATTTAACTACCATGAGCCAGACAACCTATTTTAAGTCATTGGTCTATTAAAGAGTGTTTTACCTGTTGGGGTCTCATGATCTTTGTGTCAGGATCATCTAACGACTCACGCCAGTGTGACAAGTATCCAACTATACGCGGGACTGCGGTGATATGTGGTGGGACTCCCAGTGCCCTGTGTTTTTGTCCAATTCAATTACGAAACACAAAAGTTTCAGGTTATAAACTTAATGGTTACAGTAACTCGTTCGCAAGAATTTTCTCAGATGATTCATCCATGTCCTACCTATAGACTAATCCATAATAGAAATCAGCATTTGGGTAAAGCTTTCTCTCAACAAAATATTCATCAGAGAGTGCCGCCTTCTCTAGAGCAACTGCTACCTGGTTAACATCATGCATCAAATGTTTCATATACCACGTTCATCATACATTCAACAAACCATCAAGCAGGAGAGATACGTTAGCACAAGAATCTAAAGTACTTCGAACAGAGGATCCTTTCCAAGAATGGAGAACACTTCATCCGCCAGTTTTTTAACAACTCTTGCTCGGGGGTCGTAGTTTTTGTAAATGCGGTGTCCAAAGCCTGAAAGCTTCTTTTTCCTGCGAGAAAGGAGTATGTACTAATGGAATGACACAATCACAATCCAGATACTTTGAGTCTTAAGTATATTGAGTTACCTGTTCTTCACGCATTCGATGAACTCTGGAATATTTTCAACAGTCCCAATCTCTGAGAACATCTTAGGCACAGCCTCAATTGCGCCACCATGAAGTGGACCACAAAGGGCTCCAATAGCTCCCGAAATAGCAGTGTACACATCAACACCACTACACAAAAATAAATATACTGATCAAAGGGGCATATATATTTCATAGAAGACTCAATACTATGAAAAATCTCTAAACAGTGATATTATTGGTACCTAGAGGAAAGATGCCGAGCAGCAGCAGTAGAGCAGTTCATTTCATGTTCAGCATACAGTATGAAGATGATATCTAACACTCGAGCTAGCCGTGGATTAGGCTTGTTAGAGCTATTGCCCCTGTAATCAATATGGAAGATGAGAGGAATATATCCTGTTACACATTTGAAGCTAGAACCGGATCTATACTGACTGCAGTAATTTTACAATGACTCCTTTCAAAATGCATGTGTTTATAATCAATCAAAGAGGGAAGATAGAGATCGGCGTACATTGAGTCCATCATATAGAGTACGTTCTCTGCATAAGAAAGGTTGGTCGAAGGAAGAACAGGAGGCTTGCCTGACGTCCTCAAAAAGGCAGCTGCTGCAATAGTAGGTACCTGCATATGACACGTTAAATTATATATACATTCCTTGAAGGCACCAAATCAATAGAAACAACAATACCTGTCCAAGAATACGAAAAATCTGTTTATCACGAACTTGTGTTGACTTGTAAATATCATGGCCCTGCACCCAATGGAAATATCCGTGAAATCAAGAACACACAAAAAAAAAAAATGCAGGTTGATAGAGCTTACCATATGAGAAAAACTTGCATCAGGATAAAAGAGGGAAAGTACACTCATCGAACTGAAAAAAGCACCCGTTGGATGTGCATCATGAGGAATGGACTGAATGATATCCTGGTGAAAACATTCAGAAATAATCTGTTAATATCGGCATCAAGATTCTGTTACTACTGCTATTTCCATAATCATCAGATAATAGAAATGCCTCAATATTTCCAAATAGGATGTGATAGATGTCAGCTTCTCAATGCAAAGTGTTACGCAGTAAAATGGTCAGTCATCATATCCCCAGTGGTAACATAGACATAACAAGCTAAGCATTATGGTTTACAACAAACCAACTTATTCTTGAAACGAAATGGTCTGGGAAATTTTGATTGAAGTTTGGGATTCTACACTAGTTAGCTAGTATGCAATCCATGAGGAAAGAAAATTCACCAATACTCCTTGCGGCACAGCTGAATGCTGAGAAACCGCAAACTCCCAATCAGATAGCTGACTCTGAGAAGGCAGATTCCCATAAACTGCAAGAGGAGAAACAGAAGCAAGCTAATAAGCCACAAAAGATGATAAAACTTCATCTCCGTTTCAATAGCAATACCATGGTAAGCGTTTTCTTGTCTCGCAAGAAAAATGCAACAAGAAGCTGCATGATGATGATAATGATCAAGACTTACTGAGGAGATAAGCAACCTCAAGAAAGGTACTACTCTCAGCCAACTCTTCGATTGGGTATCCACGATAACGTAAGATTCCTTCATCTCCGTCGATGTAAGAAATGGAAGATCGAACAGGAGCCGTGTTCAAGTAATCAGGATCGTATAACTTAATCCCCTTGTCATCCTTCCCCGTCGTTATCTGCAACATCCAGATTCAAATAACTTAGACCAACTGCATGCTTTTCAGTTTATTACAAACTCTTTATAGTTACCTTCTTGAGATCAGTGGAACTAACGGTACCATCTTCTGAGACTGGGACCTGATATGTCTTCCCTGTGCGCTCATCGACGATCGTCAAGTTTCCCTTAAGGGATCCATGCGTTGCACCAGCACTCGATGTGCACCATGGCTCGATCGTCAATCCGACGGGATCAGACACTTTCAAGTGCGCAGAGAGAACTGCCAAACGAGCATTCACCCTCTCCATTGTCACCTCGGAAGAAAAAGCAAAGTTCAATAGAAAGCAAAGTGAATAGTTGAATCTCATTTCGCTTACTGCTATAGCATTTATACTCTCCTTCACACTTCCTACTTTTTGAGGCGTGGCTGGCGAGAATCTACTGTGTTCTAACGTTTGTGGATTTGATTATTTTAAAGTTTGTGACGGTTACAGCCACTTTTATGTTTCGTTGTCACTTCTTCTCTTACGATTGTTTTCCTCGTTAATGGAAATTGTATCACTCTCGCTATGCAAATATATAGGATCGACAGGTAAATTAATAAAGTAGGGTGCAAACAAAATCATTTCGATCTTAAAAGAAAAGACCATTTCGAAAATTCAGGGATTAAATTCCAACTGGTTGAGGAGAGAGAAATGTCTTTCGATGATATTGAATGAGAGGGTTAGTTTGTTGGTATCACTTGGACACAAAGAATCTGCATTACATATCACTCTAATACTAATATTCAGTCAATGTCGTCAGGATATGATTTGCGGGTTAAGTGTCTCGCAAGCAATGTGATAAAGATTTGAATCTTAAAAAGGCAATGTGTTATATTACCTTTTCTACCGCACAATGTATTAAAAACTAGGTCTTTCCCTATAACAACATTAATTTATTGTATGGAAGGATGTGACCTCTACAAAAATATGTTTTAAATCATCAAATAAAATAACAGACAAATAATGCAGTAGAAACGTGGATTGGATTATTGAGTTTATAAAAGAAAGAAAACAATAAAGATTGTTGAGAAGACCCTCTTGTTTGCCCAGAGGTGTGTCCCAGTTGTTTCCGTCTTTATTCGTGTGTAGTAGGGTTGAGACTAAAGTGCAGATCCAGATAAACGCCTTCTTGATGCATTCGAAATGGAAACTTGACCCAACTTATCCGAATCACTTGACAACGTTCTTTCCCTCACCGGCTCGTAATGCCTTAGCCACACCCCAGTGTAGGCCTGCGCAGCCACACAATCCAATTACCCATGATGAGCCAGAAAAAAAGTCATTAATCTACCAGAGTGTATGTATCATGTATTTACCTGTTGGGGTCTCATGATCTTAGTGTCAGGATCATCCAAAGACTCGCGCCAATGTGATAAGTATCCAGCCATACGGGGGATTGCAAATAGGACAGTGAAGAACTCTGGTGGGAATCCCATTGCCCTGTTTTTGTTTCCCAATTCAATTACCAAACACATGAGATTCAGGTACAGAACTTAATGGTTACAGCTTATCAAGAATTTTTTTTCTCCAAGACGAGTAAGCAATGTCTTACCTATAGATTAATCCAGAGTAGAAATCGACATTTGGGTAAAGCTTTCTCTTCACGAAGTATTCATCAGAGAGTGCCGCCTTTTCTAGAGCAACTGCTACCTGAACATATCATACATCAAAACTTTCTTCAACCACAATCGTTATCAAATACAAAAAGAAAAAAGAGTTTGACAAACAATCGACTAGGAGAGATTCGTGAGCAAAAAGATCTAAACATACCTCGATCAGAGGATCCCTTCCAACAATGGAGAACACTTCATCCGCCAATTTCTTGATGACTTTTGCTCTCGGGTCGTAGTTTTTGTAAACACGATGCCCAAAACCTGACATCTTCCTCTTTCTGAGAATATGAAAATGGGATTTAACATTAGTGGCATGATTCATCACAATTTAGATAATTGGTGCTTTATTTTTTTCATAAGTATTGAGTTACCTGTTCTTCACGCCTTCGATGAAATCTGGAATATTATCAACACTCCCAATCTCTGATAACATCTTAAGGACAGCCTCGTTCGCACCACCATGAAGTGGACCGTATAGGGCTCCAACAGCTCCAGCAACAGCGGTGTACACGTCAACACCACTGCAGAAATACAATACTGATTTAAACACACCTCAGAGCAGACTCAATGAATCTCTAACCAGTGATATAAGTACCTAGAAGCAAGATGCCGAGCAGCAGCAGTAGAACAGTTCATTTCATGTTCAGCATGCAGTATGAAGAGGATGTCCAGCACTCGAGCCAAACGAGGATTAGGCTTGTAAGACCTATTTCCCCTGTAATCGATGGAATGTGAACGAAAATATCATGTTACAGACACATTCGAAGCTAGAAACGGATCTAAACTGCCTAAATCAGTGCACAATTTCAAAACTAAAGTCAAGTGTCTAGCCAAGTCAATAGGGACGATTGATGTTGGCGTACATTGAATCAAGCATATAGAGGAAATTTTCTGCATAGGAAAGGTTGCCAGAAGGAAGAACAGGAGGCCTGCCTGCCATCCTCAAATAAGCAGCCGCTGCAATTGTTGGAGCCTGCAAACATGTGTATCATAATATACACGAAAAATACTTTTTTATATATATTGAAAGTCTGATTATACACATTAAGGCACCAAATTAACAGACACAATAATACCTTTCCAAGAATACGAACAATCTGTTTATCACGAACTTGTTTTGACTTGTAAATATCTTGGCCCTGCACCCAATCGGAATTACTGTTAAAATCAGAAACACAAACAAATGGAGTACAGCGCATGGGCATAGAAATTTCAGGAAACAGGATGATAGAACTTACCTGAAGAGCAGGATTTGCATCAGGATGGAAGATGGAAAGTGCACTCATTGCACTCACAAGAACACCCATTGGGTGTGCATCATGAGGCATGGACTGTATGATTTCCTGCGAGAACATTCAGAAATAATCTCAGGTCAGCATCACTATTATTTTACTAGTGCGAATAATCATCAAATATCCAAATGCTCAATAGTTCCCAAAACAGAATAGAAGACCCTTGTTCAACCATACATGTTGCTTCCTATATTAGTGTTATGTGGTAAAATTGTCAGTCATGGTATGCACATTGAATTCACGACAGTGAGCAATGCATAATACAGCAATTTGAAAGACATCCACTATCCCTCATGTGCCAGATAAGCATGGTTTTGCAGGAAAGACGGAGAAATCGTTTTCGAAATCCCTCTTTGGTTAGAGAGTTACATATTGATAGAAGATTTGGAATCACAACTACACCTAGCATGGGAATACATATGAAGAAAGAGTAGACATATACCAATACTCCTTGTGGCACAGCTGAATGCTGAGAAATTGTGAACTCCCAATCAGCTAGCTGAGTTTGAGAAGGTAGATTCCCATACACTGCAAAAGAAAAATATGTTTTTTTATTAATCCACAAACTACGAGAGGGAAAAACGCAAGACCAAACCACGAAAGATGATAACTTTCTACCTAAAACTTCATACCTCCGTTTCAAAAGCAAGACTACGATCAAACATTTGCCTCTTAAACAGTAAATAAGCAGTAACATGCACCAAAGCTAAAAGATGATGACTTACTGAGGAGATAAGCAACCTCAATGAAAGTGCTGCTCTCAGCCAACTCTTCGATTGGGTATCCACGATAACGTAGGATTCCTTCATCTCCGTCGATGTAAGAGATGGATGATCGAACAGGAGCCGTGTTCAAGTAACCAGGATCGTATAACTTAAGCCCCTTATCATCCTTCCCCGTCGTTATCTATTGAAAAACCAAATAATTTGACATCGAAATTCAGATAACACATAATTCAATTATATCAACTGATTGTCAGTTACTCTTTCGATCCATATACCTTCTTGAGATCAACTGATTTAACGGTACCATCCTCTGAGACTGGGAC
Organism: Sisymbrium irio; assembly: GCA_000411075.1. NCBI lineage: Eukaryota > Viridiplantae > Streptophyta > Magnoliopsida > Brassicales > Brassicaceae > Sisymbrium > Sisymbrium irio. The sequence continues at coordinate 405,021 of KE154921.1, read as the reverse complement.
TTGATATTTTCTCCCCGTACGCTCATCCACGATCGTCAAGTTCCCTTTAAGCGATCCATGCGGTGAAGAAGCAGCACTCGATGTGCACCATGGCTCGATCGTCCCCTGGCTCGATCCGACGGGATCAGACACCGCCAAGTGCGCTGTGAGAACGGCTAGTCGAGCTTTTACTCTCGCAGAAATCTCCATTTTCACCCTCCCCGAAATTAAACAAACAAAAAACAGATTTTGAAGCGAAGAAGAAGAAACAATCTTTGTGAAGCAACTAAAGCTTTATATTGTGGAAAATTTGGTTCGAGTTTCTATTTCGTGCTGGGTTGAATTACTGAATGTGGATCCGGGTTATCCGAAGATCGACGGTGATGTGATGACTCACCTGCTTCGATCGACGGATAACATTCTTTTTAATGTTTATATATGCAAAGTCCAAACAGGCGCTTATCTGTCAGTATTATCCTAGGGATGACTTAAATTTTGGTTCTCTAAAACCCACTTTCGCGCCGAAAACCGGTGAAAACTACTCGCTCTATTATTGTGACACGTGTTGGATCAAAGTAGCGAGTGATTTCAGACGCTTTTGTGGATCGAGTAGACTCGATTGGCTTCCTCGGGTTGCTAAATATCTACTTGATAATGGGCCAAGTGATTGGACTCAAATGCAAAAAGTTTTTCATCTGCTTAAGTCCATATATCGGCCCAGTAGCAGCTCTATATGCACTTGCTCGTGAATCGTGTATATACCGGCGACTATATAGAGGCGAGAGGATTGACTTATACCGAACTTGTCATTGTTGTGATCGTTGGCTTTATAACAGGCAGGCATACCAACTCACGTGAGATCGACTTATCTGTTTTGGATTTATATATGTGGTAGCCTTTGCTCTCTACTTTATATCTCTTCTCCTTGACTATTTTTAAAGTCACTCAGGGAAAAGTATTGGAAAGGCACTAGATGATTCTAATCGTTGTCCTATGCTGAAATTACATTTCAACATACGTAGAAATGTATATCTTACATTTCTCTCAAAGATTAATCCATAAGATTTGCCAATAGATTAGATGGCCGTCTAAACCGTGTAGGCAATCATTTAGACAATAAACTTGCCAATTATTGTTTGTTTTTTTGTTCTTGAACATTTGCCAATATTGTTTTTTTTTTTGAACGTAACATTTGCCAATATTGTTTGTCGATCATATCTAACCGGTTGGTCCAAAATCGAAGCTATATGTACTTTCGACCTCTAAGTAGCTGTTGCTGACGATCATTGGGTTTTGTGTGTGTTTTGTGCATGGTCTAGACGTTTAGTGTTTGTGATATATGATATCCTCAACAGATTTGTCCTTGATCATCAAATGCCTTTTATAATCTGAAAATATTTTGTATAAAGTATGTTAACTTTACTAGTAACTACTACAGTAATTATTATGTCCACACCACACCCAAACTTTTAACGATTATTCCAAAACAAATCTTCTTATGTTATTTTTCACTCGGTTATGATACATTAAACGCACAAGACCCGTTTTTGTCTACATACGGGATGCAATATATTTGCCTTTCTTCTTTTAGAAAAAAAACAATAATTATGTTTTTATTGATAAAGTGCTCAAGTGATAAATTTCACTTCTGTGTCACCTTTTGTTCTATTTGTTTGCGCACTAATCATATTTTTCTTGTTTGAATTTTTTTTTGGGGGTTAAATTGTGAATATATGACAGAAAAGTAATTATATATTAGTAAACAAGAAATTAAAAAATTGAAGTAGTATAAAACCTCAAGTAAGGAAACGAGTAAGAAGATACTTCACCCGCATAACGAGGCAAACCCTCAAAGCCTTACTCCAATTGGTTGGTCTTTTTTCATATAAATTAATAATTATTATTATTTTTATTTGGGTTGTTGCTGCCGTTACAGTTCCATTTACAGCTCATTTGGCTTATACAAGTCTCAAGTCTGTTGAACATGACGACGATTAAGCCTAAATCGCCGGCGAGATTCAAACTCGGAAGGCAGTCTTCACTAGCGCCTGATTCGAGAACCCCTACGGAGCCGGTAACGGAAGATGACGACGATGAGTTGGCTGCGGCGGCGGCTGCTGGGATCGTGGATCCGACGATTCGTCTAATGTATCTAGCCAACGAAGGTGATATCGATGGGATCAACAAGATGTTGGATTCTGGAACTAATGTTGATTACCGAGACATCGATGGTCGTACTGCTCTCCACGTCGCCGCTTGTCAGGGACGAACCGACGTCGTTCAGCTGCTTCTTAGCCGTGGTGCTAAGGTTAATTCCATGGACCGATGGGGCAGTACGGTACTGATTCTAACTCTTTCCTTTGCGCTGTTATTTGACTTCTTATAGATTCACACTCATAGTGTTCGACGAATTGCCGCATAGAGAATCTGTTTATTAGTGGAACCGCTCAGATTTAGCAATAGCTTTTAATTGATTTTGGCCAAATAAATGAAAATAATAACGATGTTGACGATTCGTGATTGATCTTAACAGCCTCTTGCAGATGCAGTGTATTACAAAAATCAAGATGTGATTCAGCTTTTGGAGAAACATGGTGCACAGCCTACGGTACCACCTGTCCCTCTCCTCCCTTATTGCTTTTGATGGATGTTTATCGCTTTTCTTCTGAATGTGCTGATTAATTCTTCTTTTATTATCGTTTTGTGAGTTTTTAGATTCCTCCTATGCATGTCCTCCCTGATAGAGAAGTTCCTGAGTATGAGATTCATCCTTCAGAGCTTGATTTTTCTAACTCTGTCAAAATTTCAAAGGTCAGTAGTTCCATTGCCCAAGCTTGTTTTTGGATTTCTTTAGCTGGCGAAACGATTATTAGCCTTTTTCCAACAACGGCTAAGTAGTTATAGAAATTGTAAATTCATACGTCACTTACTGCCTTTATTTTATAGGGTACCTTTCACAAGGCTTCATGGCGTGGAATTGATGTGGCTGTTAAAACCTTTGGAGAGGAGATGTTCTCTGATGTAGATAAAGTGTGGGTTGACTTGCACCTATTTCTTTTTTTTTTTTATAATTATTGTAACTAATTAGCCGTTAAAAGGTTTTATATGTCCTTCTGGTATCCAGGAATGCGTTCAGGGACGAACTTCAACTGCTTCAAAAGATACGCCATCCAAATGTTGTCCAGTTTTTAGGGGCAGTTACTCAAAGTAATCCCATGATGATTGTCACAGAGTATTTACCTAAGGTATTCTTTCTCAATCAGGATGAAAATGTTGATCTTAAAAATCTACAAATGAACATGTATGATTTCTAGATCACTCGTGAACATTGACACTTAATATCCTTATAGTATTGGGTTAAGAAGATCTCAAGAACATTACAAAATAATTGTCAAGTCTTTATGAGACTAGCAACAATTTTTTCTATTTACCAATTTTGTTGCTGCGTCGACAGTTGGCTATGACATAACTGATGGATTTTGATGTTTATTCTGAACATGTTTCACATTCGCAACATGCTCAGTTATAATATAGGCTCAATAAATTCCTCTACTGCTGGTCTAATTTCAAGGAAATTTTCACTGCATAAATTTTTCCGTTTTTTGTTTTTTAATTGTTTGTGATTACTCGTAGGGAGATCTTCGACAATATCTAGACAGGAAAGGGGCTCTAATGCCAGCGCAAGCAGTGAAGTTTGCACTTGAAATTGCTAGGTTAAGTGGCTTCGATCTGTGTATTTTTTTACTCATCGTTATGCAGGGATCATCTTGATGCATGACTGGCTTCTGATTATCTGTATGGTATTCCTTTAATTACTTTGCAGGGGAATGAATTATTTGCACGAGCATAAACCTGAAGCTATAATCCACTGTGACCTGGAGCCTCCGTAGGTTTTCTATTTGGCTGTGATTTCAGTTATTACAGTTATTTCATATCCAAAAAAACTCCGAAAGGTTCTTATTTGCTCTAGTAAGAGAACAGAAACATACTGCGGGATGACTCGGGACATCTAAAAGTTGCAGACTTTGGAGTCAGCAAGCTGCTGGTAGTTAAGAAGACAGTTAAAAAAGACAGGCCTGTTACATCATTGGACAGTTCTTGTAAGTTTTCTTATCTAATTATCTTTAAAAGAATGGCTTTGTTTAGTTGTGTATGCCATGTCTTGAACCAGCTTAGAACTGCTAGGTAACCTTAGTTAAGATTTAGTATTTTGTTGTTTAAAAGTGAAATTAGACAAATATAATGCGGACTAGATCATAAATGCTGTGTTTTAGGATGGGTTAAAGCTGATGATACTCTTGTCGTCGTTCTGGCTACGCAGGGCGATACATGGCTCCAGAAGTTTACAGGAATGAAGAGTATGATACAAAAGTAGATGTATTTTCTTTCGCTTTGATATTGCAAGAGGTAAAGTAACCGAGAGAGAGTCAGAGAGCTATATGAGACTTCTTTATTTATATTCATAGAGCACCAAGTCATGAGACTAATACAATGTTGTTGGTTGGTTAAACTAAACAGATGATAGAAGGCTGTGTACCATTTCATCTGAAAGAAGAAACTGAAGTTCCTAAAGCGTATATTGAAGATGAACGTCCACCATTCAATGCCCCAGTAAAATCATATCCTTTCGGGTTAAGAGAGTAAGTTTTCCTAAATAGTATCCCATATTCGAAACAAAAATTCATGACTCCACTTGGAGAGATTCTTACGATCTCTCGATTGCCAGGTTAATCCAGGAATGTTGGGACAATGAAGCATCAAAAAGACCAACATTCCGAGAAATCATCAGTACCTTGGAGTTGATAAGTGATCGAATTGCAAGGAAAATGAGCTGGAAGGTTGTCACACTCTCCCTCTCTTTATCACTGTATCTTTGTCTAGTATTCAAAACTCTTAGACGCTTTAATGTGTGTGATTACGAACAGGTGAGGCTAGGAAAGTGCCTTCCAAGATTCAGACTGTTTACGAAGCGAGATTATGTGAATCCCAGTAGTAGCCGTTCATCCATAACCAGATGACCCCAAGAGGAGCTTTGGTTTCTTTTTTTTTCCTTTAAACTATACGGAATCGAGGATTGTGGTTTTGCCTCAAATGGAGGAAAACGATGTCAAATTATATATTAGCCTTTTTGTATTTATGACATCATGACTGTTTTATTCTCAACCTAAAACAGGGTGTGTATTATTATGTGTTAGTCATAATTTGAGTTTTTATACTGACCCGAATGGGTTTTAAGACGTTAAATGAGAGGAGTTTAAACTGTTGTTATATTTTCTTGCGTAGGTATCTGGTTGGAATTTATGAAACGATAGATCTGATTATATATCATCCAAAATCAATGACTCGTAACAGAATCATAAGAATTGTACAGGGACCAACGATACAGAAAAAAACAAAAAAGACCTCGAGCCGATAAAAAGGTGATTTAGTAGAAGGGAGTGTGCTAAAAAAATAGATCAGGTCAGATCGACTCTGTTTTTATTTGTTTCGGAGTAGTAAGTCAGATCGAATCTGTAGATTCTGACAAATGTAGATTACTACTAAAGCTTCTGAGAAATTAACCATCAGAAGAAAGAAACAAAAAATAAATAATGTGCCGAAGGTGGTAGTGTAGGGGGAAATGTAGCGCGTGAGGCCTAATGGTTAGAGACTGATATATAACTCTTTGCTACTTCACTTGGGGTTCGGTAGCCGTCTCCTCTCCTCTGTCGCTTTCACTTCTTTTATTAAACTATAATTTCTTTTTTCTAAATAAATAAATCGCAAAAAGAAGTAAATATCCGAAAGTAAGCGCCTTTTTTAGCTGTCTGAGCGGGAAGCTCTGAAACGTCGTTTTCTCTCAACTCTGTAGCTCGTCTCCTTCGTCATTGTCGTCTTCTCGATTCGCCGTTTTTGAATGATCCATGGAGGGTGATAACGAAGGGTTTTCCATCAGGTGAGTGTTTTGTTAATTTGGTGTTTAGTAGAGAGATTTTGAAATGCTTTTGTTTAAATGGCGCGAATTGGAATTGCAGAGAGTATACTCGTAACATTAGGAGTGTTGATATGCGTAAATGCTGGCCCTTCTCCGGAGATGTCATTCACTCTCTTCTTCCTCCTTTAACCGTTGTCAAGTTCCGTTGGTGGTCTCATGAGCTTGCCTCGCTGCTAACGAAATCTCCCGTGACGCCCCACGATTCCGAGCAGGCTTTTGGACGCAAAGACAAGGCAAAGTCTAGACCTTTTAAGAAACGCTCCATTGGGGAGACGGCTTCCCCGAAGATGCAACTAGCCCGCGTAGAGGATTTCGACGTTTTAATCGGTTCCAAGAGAAAGAAAACGAAACATCTTGTGTCGCAGATGAAGGTTAATAGCAAGACGCTGAATGATTCTCCCAAACCAGAGGAGCAAGTCCGTCAAGATTGGGATTCTGAGTTACAGATTCATGGAACTTTGAAGGTTAAAAGGAAAAGTCTTGATAAGTCTGATGTTGGTCGTGCTTCTCACTGTGAGAGGCAAGTCAGATTCTCTGGTCAAAGTGGGAAGCTTTCTCAACTGGAAAACAAAATCTTCTCTTTAAACTTATGCTGCTTGCAAATGAGTCGGTTAAGTCTATATTCTGCTGAGGCTCAATCACCTGTGAATGACGACAAGACGAAGGTTATATCAAAAGAGTTTCAGACCAGTGACAATATGCGGTTTGAATCCCGACAAATAAACGAGTTTCAGCCTGTGGTTTCAGAGAGACGGTTCAGTAATGCTCGAGCAGAATCTGGCTTGTCGTGTGTTCCGACACCACATCTCTCACTGGAAAGAATCAAGGATGCATTGGCTTTCGACAGGAAGGAGCATGTGCCTCAACCTATCCAATCAATTATCTCTACTTCGAGTGGTAGCCATCACAGAAGCTGTTCTGCTTCTTCCTCTCAACCTGCATCAGCTGATATGCGTTGTGGGACATTGCTGAACCAATCGCATGTAGAGGAGGCAAATGGAGAGGGCCGTATAAGTTTAGATCGTTCAGGTTTAGGAACTGGTTCTTCTACATCTGCGTCCGCGGAAAATGTTCTTTTAGTCAGAGATTTAGTGGACTTATCCAGTGAGAAGAAACATTCAACTGAGGCAGCATTTGACAAAGATTTGCATAATGAGAAACGTCATAAGTACTTTCCAGCTAGGCTAGGCCTTGATGAGACCTTCACCGAGAATGCGTTTATCGTTTCAGACACTACTGATGGAGAGTGCGGCCAAACTGTTCATTCCCCGGTTTCTGAAGTCAATCTGAGGAGCCACACAATCAATCTTCCCAAGCAGGATACTCTGAATCAGAACCTAAGTATCAGAAATATGGCTGCAAACCATGATGGTTTGTGTTTACATAACACTCAATCAACAATGCGGCTGATGGGTAAGGATGTTTCTGTTGGCACAAGTTATTTAGATATGGTTGGAAGGGGTGAGAGGATCATAGCACCAGATGCTTCTATAGATTTTTCCTTTACGGGTTGCTATACTCACCAGAGCAGCTGGCTATGGCGAAGCCCAACACTTGGTATTTCAGAAAATCATTCCATCACATCACTGGATAAGAATTGGAACAGAAGTTTGTTGTGTGGTACTTCAAATGATCCCTTTCCTATGTTTTGTGAACCACATGTCAGCTTGCCTCCCCAAGCCAGAACAGCTGTTGTTCCTGATTCAGAATTTCCTCGCACGATCTTGTATCCATGTGGTTCTCTCGTGTCATCTCCGTTGACTGATAAGGATCTCAGCTTCAATGGATCTGGTTTAGGACAGCAACGAAACAGTGTCACATTCAGCCAGCAACAACTACCTTTTCTATCTAATCCCGAGATTGCTGGTCTGCCTTCTGATTACAGCAATGTCAGTATTGGTCTCTTACCTGATGCTAGAGAACCATCTTTTGGATTGCCTTTCTCTTGCACAGATTTTACTAGTCAGTCACAGGCTCATTGGCCACAAAGTTCCTTTGAGAGCTCTCGTTTGGATATGTCTTTTATCAATCCCGTGGAGCAGCAAGCGTCCTTGTATGGTTCCAAGTCATCTTCTTACATAAACGTTGCAAAAGTAAATAGGCGGGTAGCATCTTTAGAGGAATATCCAATGAAGAACCAGAAAATCCCCAAGTTTCCAATGCAACCTGGCTTCAATTATTAGAAATTGGAGGCCAGCAAATTAGTAAAACATTCTCAATTAATCCAGAGCTGTAAAATTATGCAGCATTTTCCTCATGCTAGGCTAGTCTGCACTCTGCAGTGATGTTCGATTGGATATTGTAGGGACTCTTACCGTCTTACGTAATATATTTTGTCATTTCATGTTTTGGCTTTGTTTGGGTGTGGATCCTACGTACTGCGTGTATAACTTTGGTTGTTACAGTCAGGATAATATGACAAGTGCACACTTTGGGGATAAAGGAGGTGCAACCAAATCACAGATTTTCTTCTGTATTGGTTCTGTTCATCTAATCTCTAACTCTTATTTTCTGTTTTCTCTATTGGAAATGCAACCATATTCATTTTATTCTAGCACCCATCAGGTTTTGGCCTTTGTAAGATGATGGGTGCGAGAAAAGGTTTGTTTTAACAAGCTCTGCAGAATTTGTTTTAAAGGTTTGATGGTGGCTTTGAAGATACGTGTTTAAAAGATTTGCAGATGCAAGAAATGTTTTGATTTTAGAAGATTTTCTTCTCGTTTTTTTTTTTTTTTGAGTTTTTCAGGTTTCTAAGCTTTTTGTATGCATGATTTTCCTACTTCAGAATTTTATTTTGTGCTTTTGTCCTGACTCCTGACCACAGTCTAAAGACTAAAGTTAACGCTTAACACTCGTCTCTGTCAAAGATAAATCGAACTCTATAAAGTTATTAACGGAAACTGGACATAGATGGTTTTTATAAACAATGTCAGAAATTTTATTGGCAATTCATGGTTGTAGATCAATTCTGTTGCTTAGTGTTATAGTTTGAGATAATTCAGTGAATGTTTAGGCAATCTCTGAAACTTTCTAATAAAAGTTCTTCTATAACCTGAGAAGTAAAAGATTAAAAAGCCAAGCCCGTGTTGAAGAAGCCCAATTGAGAAGAGCATCTGATTTCTAGTTGGGTATGCAACTAAATGAACTGAGCCACAAACTGGGCCTTAACTAGAGGCCTTTTTATTCGTTTTACTTAAATTATTATTTGATTATAGGTAACAAATGTCTTCTTTGAAATGATTTTTCTACGTGTATGAATTGTTGTGCCTGATTAGGTGATGTGCCCTGATGAAATGTAAGGAATATGAAAGTATGGTATATCACTTATGCATGCTATTGAATGGATGTATACACTTAAACAATATTCTTGAAAATCAACCCGTAATGGATTTTGGAATAGTTTTTTTTTCTGGTAAGATGGATTTTGGAATAGTTGAGATGTATTAGTTACATAGGACAATTTTAAAATTGGCCATGACGGTTGGTCGGTGACTTTTTGAGATTTAAATGTCAAGATAACAACGTAACATAACTCTCAATCCGTTGATCGAAATCCATTAGCTTTCGATTTATTTTTTTCTTTTAAATTAAAAGTTGTATCCAAAGTGACGATTTCTTCGACTGTTCGACAAGGCTTATAACCCATTAGATTACTTTTTAATGATTTTAAACTTGCATCTAATATAGAAATTAAATTCGAGATATTAGCTAGTGGAAGTAACCATAATTTTTTTCCCCGCAAAGACCAAGCAAGCCCCTCCCAGCGGTTCGAAATGACTAGGCACACTTTAAGAGAAAATATGACCTAATGCATATATATGTATAATATAAGAGTATATGCAATTACTAAGAACAAGGAAAGTGATGGAGGTATGGAGCAAAAAAAATGAGTTTCTATTTGTAAACAGATAGTTAATGTAAATTGTGGAAAGGTTTGTGAATGATTATGACAATACGTATGATTAGTCACTATTTATTTAGATTTCCTTAATTTCTTTTTCCCTCGTTAAGTTGTCGTCTCATCATTACTTTTCTTTCTTTTGCCTGTTCAATTCGATATCCCTCCCAAATGTAACAAAAACATGTTTGAATATGTTTAATTTCTGCCACAATCCACGTCTACGTTGGTTGAAGTCTGCCACACAAAACGCAAAAATAATAATAATGATAATAATAATAATAATATGAAATTAGATTAACAAAATCAACTTGACGAGGTTCAGATAACGCATGAAACATACAGTATTTTTCCATCTATCGTCTTAAATTCGACTATTGATTAATAGATAGATTTCAATATCAGTGGTCACATTTTTCTGGTCCAACGTATTCATTTCAAGTTCTCAAACCAAATTTGGTGATTAGTGATATTCTTATGTTCACACGTTTAACTTCTACATCTGCAATCAGCATGTATGTCATTTTTTACTGACAAGAAGCAAGTTCACGGAAAGCCTTGCAAATCATATTATCTCTAGTTAATTGGGATAAACTCATAATCTGGATTCAATGTATCTTTATATATATGGACAAAACATACATTCAAAATAAGATGCGTATTTTAGTAGATATAGTCTTCTTTTGCAGGATGAGTTCAACTACCTTATCGATGTAGTAAAGTAGTAATATAATTGTAAAAAAAAAAGTAATATAATTGTAAAATTCTTTGGTTCGACAGCACAACAGTTTTAAACGTGTATACTAAAATTAATGGTGTACATACATGAAGGTCTTCACATATGGTTTTTAATTCGAAAGTTAATTTAAGAAGTTGCATATGTAGAAAATTTTGTTATGATTTAAATTTCAAACACAGCCCTTCAAAACAAGTAAAGCAGACAAATGAAAAATACTCAAAAGTTATATTAATTCACTTTCAATATAAAACGTATATAAAATTTTCGCCGTGACATAATCTTACTATAGCGAGACTTCCGGACGTGTCCAAAAAGTTATTACTACATTTAATATTGTGTTCCGTTTTGTTATTAAAAGTTTATTTACGACTTTCAAATCGATTTTGACGGCTATGCTCAACAACTTTGGTTCATGAGCGATGTCTAGATTCTCAGGATTTAACTTATATTTCAATTTCAGAGTGACTGCAAAACGAGGTCCCACGCAAAAGAAAAGACTAATATGATGTTCTTGGTCTGGAGTTTTCAGTAGTAAGGGGGGTTCAAGAGTAGATATTCAAGAAGTTTTCAGGGGGCGAAAATCGAAGAAAGAAAAAAGATAAAGGATGTAGGTACAATAAATTACTTGTTATCCCCTATTTCCCATAAAGGATTCAGGTACTAGGAGAAGTTGATGCCAATTTCACATGCAAGTCTCTTTCATCACATATCCATATTTTACCGCACCTAGGTCTCTATGTGTACATTCTTGTCATCCACTTTTTTATGAATACTTTCAATTCTTGTTTATTATATTTGCAAATTTTAATTTATTCACACACAAATTTGTATATATATATTTGATATATATATTTTCCCAAGTTATAATTATCAAATAAATACGCATGTCACTATGTCAGATATGGTTATAAATCATTTTATATTATTAATTTCTTGCATCACTAAACCATTAGTTTAAATTAATTAAGCATCGCAATGTCTAAACTTTTCGGTTTTTGCTTTTATGCTCGTTGATCAAAGATTCTCAGCATCCTACGTTTTGTATTCTTTGCAAAAAGAGGGGTTCATTAATTTCACTAGTGCTAACATTATGAGTGGTACTTATCAAAAGTACCTTACACTAAAAAAAGAAAACATCAATTTTAACAAAATTGACTTTGTAAAACACCACAATCTACAAGCTAGTAAGTAGTAACATATCTGGTAGAATGGACATTTCATTTTGGGATCTGTTGAAACATCATTTTTCAGTTTTTTTTGCTGAAGTAAAAATGTCGCAAAATTAAAACCAAAACTGCTTTTGCAGGTCTGATTTCTGGTGATTCGAGAAAAAACTAAGCTGAAACTATAAAATGCAATTACAGTTTTTTCAAATGCGAGAACCGATCCGTTTATTGAATTTAAATTAACTCAATTCGGTCTATGTTACAGACTTGGTTGGGTTCAAATGCCATTATACACGTTGGTGTAAAATCAGATTTTGTTCAGTTCAAAAAAAAAGAAGAAGAGATTTTGTTAAATATGAACACAAATAGATAGAAAGGAGAGTCTAATTAATTGAAAACAAAGAAGGGTTAAAAAGGGAGAGAGAAAGATTACCAAAAAAAGGGAGTTTCCAAAAGATGGTTCTGATGAGAAACAGAGCCCATCCCTCTCCTTTTTCCTTTTCTCATGAAAGAAATTGGATGGTCCTCCTTCAATGTCCTCCATCTACTTCCCATCTTCTCTTTTTCTTTCTTTAATTTCTATTATTAATTGATTAATTAGTTTCAATTCCAACTCCAGTTCTGTAAACAGAAAAATAATAGATACACCTCACTTGTAGATATCCATATCTATTTATATGCATGTATAGAGAATAAACAAAAAATAAGAGTGAGTTTCTAGCTTTGTTGTGTATATGTGCTTTTTGACAATTGCCAGATAATTGCTCAGTTTGTTTTTTCCTTTTTTTCTTCTATGTATAAATAAATTTCAGCTAATAAAAACTTGTAACCTGCTATTTTCTGCAAGTGGGGTCTAAATACCTTCAGAAAAATATTCCTTCAAATGAAACTCATAAACCGGAACAGTAATTTCAAAAAGAAAGAGATATTTTTCAAGAACAAACATAATTATTACAAAAGCAGAAGCAGGAGTTAAGTGATACTGAGATCAACATTAATAATAATATATAGTATCTCTTCAAAACAGCTTTTCATTAGTAACTTTCTCCTTGTGTGCTGATCTATCATATTGCCTTTAAACCCCAGGTAAGGTGATGAATATTATACAGTATATATAGATTAACCCTAACAAGATTTATAATCAAAGATTCGTTCTTTTTTATTCAACCTATGTTCCTTGAGTTAACAATTCGTGCAGGGTTTAATATATGTTCTTTTTTATGAACCTTTCAGGGTTTGAATGTTTATTGGTTATTGTTTGTCTATAAAGAGATTTGATCATATACAGTTGAATTTAACCCTAGAACCCCAAATTTGGTGCTCAAAGTCTTTTGTTTTTCAATTACAATCTCAGCTGATTAGTTCTTGAGTGACCAAATCATTTGATCTATTTCTTGCATATTCTCCTTCTTCCTTTTGGTGTTTTATTCATTTGGTGATATCACAGAAGCAATGGATGAAGGTGGGAGTAGTCACGACCCAGAGAGTAGCAAGAAGATAGGCAGAGGGAAGATAGAGATAAAGAGGATAGAGAACACAACAAATCGTCAAGTAACCTTCTGCAAACGACGCAATGGTCTTCTTAAGAAAGCTTATGAGCTCTCTGTCTTGTGTGATGCTGAAGTTGCCCTCGTTATCTTCTCCACTCGTGGCCGTCTCTATGAGTACGCCAACAACAGGTACGCTGCTCCTACGTACACCTTCTTAATCTTGCTTTCTTGATTAATTTACTACTACGGAAAAAAATCTTAGTTGAAATGATGGGGAAGTGAGATTTAGAGCCAATATTAGGGTTTTTGCTAAATCACAATTAATCCTGGATTTCTGGTTAAGAAAAATTATCTCTCTAGACTCTCGAGCTACCATTATCACTCTAGATCTCCCGATATATATCTATGTATGTGTGTGTGTGTGTGTGTGTCAATAATGAAGAAGGAAGAAAGCTGTCTTGTCTTCTCAACTTCTCGTTAGCCTTTTCTTAATTAGTTTCACACTTTTTTTTCTGCAAATCATTAGAACCTGATGCATGTCATGTCAGCTTCTATAAACACTTTATATTTGACGACCCATAACGTTTCCTTGTTCAAATTATTATTAGGGTTTCATGAGTAAGAGTTGGGTACTAGGTACTTCGTGACACGAAGTAGCACGCATATATGTAAATATGCAAAACTTATGTAAGCCTGTGTCTAGTGAAACTTGGGAGTTGGGACAAAGTCTAATGATGAGTTGTCACTATGGTCCCCTTTAGTAATTTAATCTACCCCAAAAAACAAATGAAAACCGAAACAAAATAATAGTTATATATATTCTGAAGTTGGTCTTGAGAAATATATATCTCACTGAAAATCACGTATATTGTGCAAAATTAGACATACAACTCTACTTTTACAAAAAATTAATTATATTATACATCTTTGACGGTTTTATCATATAATGTTTCACTTAAAGCCAAATTTGTAGTTAGAGGGTATTAGTCTAACAATGTAAATGCAGTTTTACGGCTTCCAACTAATCTAAATGGATTGCTAGCATTTATATACTTTCTGATTTGAAAACACATCTTTTCTCTGACTTTACTTCCTAAATAATACTTGTATTTTGATCGTTTTTTGACACTAGTTTTGCAAAATTATACTATTTTTATCTATTGTGTAGCATAAAAATGACATCGATGTACCTTAAAGTTTCGTACAACCAAATTTTTACAAATTTTGCAACGAATTTCCAAAATTCGTACAGGCAGCTTGCAATATATATACACGCATGCATTAGGTTCCAATTTGGTATATGGAAGACTGGTAATTAGGTTTGACAGATAATGGAATATCTTATTTCTCTTCATAAGTTATCATATGTATATATATATGATTGTTGACGAAGTCCGTCAAAACTATGAGTCTGTTTAACGTTGGGATATCACTCATCGAATGAAAAAAAAGTGAAAATATTTATTTTACAATAGGCCCTTATATATCATTAATATATATATGTGTGTGTGTATTTCACTGATATATAAACAGGAATCACTCACCGAGTGTTACAAAATATATATACAAATATTGATATTAGGCTTTTTAGGATGTATATATATATATGTATTTTATTGATATATATGTATACATATATATATATATATTAATGATAGTAGGGAGATAACTCAGAGAAGTGTCGGAATTCAAAGTGGTACGAGCCAATGAGAATCTCTGGCATTCTGAGCTCCATTTATTTGTTCTTGTATTTGGAAAAAGTAATTTACTGTTTTTTTAAGCATATTTTTGAAGACATTGAATCATATATAATCTGCATGGACCTTATTATTCCTACCTCCTCAAACCGTAATTAATTACCAATATGAAACCATATTAAATACTTTACTAGTTGTATAAAACTTATATCCTTACTGTAATCAATTGCATTAACACTAGCCAATTTTTGTATTTATGAAAAATACCTTGAAAACTCAAGCATAATTTGTTCGATTAGAAACCTTCTCGTACTAATGATCATAAACTGGCCCTAACTCAAAGCCACACATTCTTTTCTCGTCGATTTTAAGGTTTTTGGCCAGAAAATAAAATTTCAAAAACCTAATCCAGAAATATCCTATATCAATTACTCTCTTTAAGAGTTTATATATATTAAACTATATCTAATGGTTTCTGGAACTATTTAGTGTGAAGGGTACAATTGAAAGGTACAAGAAAGCTTGTTCCGATGCCGTTAACCCTCCTTCTGTCACCGAAGCTAATACTCAGGTACCGTACTCTTATATATTTAGGCTCACTCTCTTTCGTTTTCTTTTCTTGTTATGATCAATTAATGTCGGAAAACGCATCTTCTAATTATTTCTGTGAAAAAAAAAACCATCACTAACAAATAGAATGTGGGTTCTTGAAATGCATTGACTTTTGGTGACGTTTTGGTATTTGTGTGCATGAAACTCTGAAGTACTATCAGCAAGAAGCCTCTAAGCTTCGGAGGCAGATTCGGGACATTCAGAATTCTAACAGGTTAGTAAATTATATAACTCTTCATGAGGTTTCAGATTTGGTTTCTTATTTTGATCACTAGCTACTTCTCTACCATAGAGCTGAGCATTTCGATTTGTTTAACTGGGAATATTTACATAATTTTGAGCCAATTATATTAAATTTAACTTAACAAGTTCACTTCAGATATATTTTGGTACGTTTTAGTTTTGGCTTGATTTTTAATTTGGTATACTTGGAATTGCTTGAATTTTCATTACGTTGAATGAGTTTGGTGCAACTGTTGGCTCGTAATTTCCTTTAGAGATTGTTTTGTTTATTAATGTTCATGTTTATCAATCGAAGGCATATTGTTGGGGAATCACTTGGTTCCTTGAACTTCAAGGAACTCAAAAACCTCGAAGGACGGCTTGAAAAAGGAATCAGCCGCGTCCGATCCAAGAAGGTACTTAGTGAACCTACGTCCCCCTGTCTTTCTATAACTCAATATAGTTTTCTCACTCTTATATGATCATTTTGCAGAATGAGTTGTTAGTGGCAGAGATAGAGTACATGCAGAAGAGGGTAAGTAACGTTTCTTTCATATCTTCATCGACTTTTTTGTTTTTGGGTTTTGAGTTTTTCCCTTTAAATCATGTAGGAAATGGAGTTGCAACACGATAACATGTACCTGCGAGCTAAGGTTAGTAACGTTTTCTTTCCAGTCTCAACCTTTGTTCTCTACGTCATCGTCTAACCGAGATAACGTGTATCACACAACCAAATTTTGATTTTCTACACTTGCAGATATCACAAGGGGCGAGGTTGAATCCGGAACAGCAGGAATCAAGTGTGATACAAGGGACGGCGGTTTATGAATCCGGTCTGTCTTCTCATGACCAGTCGCAGTATTATAATCGGAACTATATTCCGGTGAACCTTCTTGAACCGAATCAACAATTCTCCGGTCAAGACCAACCTCCCCTTCAACTTGTTTAAGCTTAAAACATGATGACAACTTTCTTCTCCTCAAAACGATTTCGAGAGAGACTAAGAGTACATTATATGGATGTGACTTTTATTTCATAGTTTAGGTTCCAATAATGATAAAAACAAAACTCTTGTTCCTATTGCCTATTTAATTCAAATATCCAAAGTTCTAAAACCCGATCGAACGCCTTAAGGCTTTAGCACGAGCTGTTCGAAATACAACAGCCGTAAATTTCATACAATTGTCTTACAAATCTGTTCGTAACAAAATAGTGCTTTGTCATTAGTTACACATAGAAAAACAGCTTCGATTAGATGTCCAGTAAACACCCACTGAGAGACTCACAAGTTTATAAACGTTAATTAACGCATCACAAGTTTATAAACGTTAATTAACGCATAACAATGTCCATAATAAATTAAGGGTTACAAAAATACAAACATCAACTTTGTGATGAGTTATTATGATATGTAGCTATAATTAAGCAAAAATACATTATTTTACTATACTATAATGGAAAATTACAAGAAGCTACATATTCATAAAATCTAATTTAATGCCCTTTCTCTAAATTACTCTTTAGTATATGGACATGAGAGAACTATGACCAGAGGCTGAAGGCTAAACCTTCTTCCCTCTGTTCTCTCATATAGCCACAGGTATTGGCTTTGATCACTCCGTTTTTTTATTCTCTTTTTCTTTTATTTGTTTCTACTCCTTGATGTGCTGATTTTTTTTTCTTCTTCTTTTCATCAGTTCATGATTTTACATTTTCTAACGAAGATGTTGGAGGAATTTACGTATCTATACCAATGAGATCGTACCTCATGGTTACTAATCTCCAGCCACGGTTTCGCTGGACCACTGAAATGTAAAACCGCAGCAGATTTCAGAATCTCTTCAGGGGATTTAACCGATCGAGATCCTAATCCAGCTACGTGCCATGATGGATCTAGAGACTGTGTGAGTCCTTTGAAAGCAAGTAGAGTCGGTGGTAAAGCTCCTGGTTGCCATAACTGTAACCCTGAGCTAACACTCTGCGGGAAAATCAAATATATTAATTTGTGTAACTTCTTTAGTTGAAGCGCAGACTTATATAACAAAGAAATGAGATTGATCTACGTATACTTACGAGTCTTAACCATGTGGAGTAAGCTTCTGTGATATTGGTTTGTCTCCAAGCTTTGAGATCAAAGACATTCATACCAGAAAGCCAAGCGCAGTCATCTTCGAGTAAGTTTGTTGAGATTAGAGGATGTGAAAAGTTGAAATAGTCTTTGTATTTTCTTCCCGGGCAACAGTTACTTCCGCACCACGAATCAACAACTGCACCAACAACTTTACCGTTGAGATCCGTTTCCCATAAAGACGAAATGTCTCGCTGTACTACTACATCATCATCCAACAACACTATCTTGTGGAGTTCTGGAAAAAGCTGCACGGTCCACACAAAAAAAGAAGAGAATTTGGAATGATAAGCAAATCAGTTTTTAAGTTCAGAGAAGAGCCGAGCGGAGAAAAGCTTTACCTTGGGAATGTAGATGCGAAGATGATTCAAAAGGGCGAGGCAGCTAGGGTTTAGAGCTTGCAAGGACTGCTCATGAGTACCCTCGACAAAACTATAATCAGAGTCCTTCAAATTCTGATAATGACGTCTCCAAATCATGCGGTGAATTTCCAGCATCTCCTTAACTCTTAAATTCACTTCTTGAGGCCAATCATACTGATGAAGACCCTTTACTTCAACAACTAGTGATGAAGCAGAGTTGATAGCAAACCAAGCGTGCATAGGGGTAAAGGTTTTTTTATCGGTAACGATATGAAAGACAAACTTGTCTGGATTCACAGCGTTTTGTACAGTAGAAGATATGACGACAGAGGCAGCTAGAACATTGTCGGTCAAGATGACAACATGGTTAAAAGATGGGTCGGTCAGACGAGAAACGGATTCAGGTGGAGGCAAACGCGTTCTAGCCATTGCATTAACAGAGTACTCTTCTGTTAACCTGAGGGAAAGGCAATGGAGGCATTTGGGAATACCGTGGGAGGCTAAATGCCAGTAGACTAACTCATGATGTTTTGCTGATTGGACTTTACGTTCCATCTGCAACAGCTGAAAAAATTAAAGAGAACTAAGTGTCACATATATAAAGGGCCAAGGAGGATATTAGTCAAGTTAATTTTCACGTGTTTCGAATATTGAGTGCTCTAGTCTTTCTCGTTACAAGAAGATATGTATATGTATACTTTAATAGTTTACTGGGCGTCTGACACGATAAAGTGAGCCATTAACCAACAACTCTTTGTGCTTAATCTAGACATTATCTAATCCATGAGATTTTTAGGATATTTGATATAGCAAATGCAATACTCTCTACGGAAGTTGACAATAC
The DNA here is from genome assembly GCA_000411075.1 of Sisymbrium irio. Classification (NCBI taxonomy): domain Eukaryota; kingdom Viridiplantae; phylum Streptophyta; class Magnoliopsida; order Brassicales; family Brassicaceae; genus Sisymbrium; species Sisymbrium irio. Next base: position 385,910 of record KE154921.1, on the reverse strand, counting down.
AGTAATGTCCAGAAACTTTTTAAGCTAGAAAGAGTTACCATCTTTTTAGTGGCGGAAGCAAAGGCCCTTATATCACGGCGTTTTAACGTCATCTCCTTGACAAGTTCGTCAAATGACTCCGATGAGTCCTTATGTCCACTTCCATTACCGTCCTGACCTGTCTCTTCAACTAGCGTTCGTGTCAACTCTTCCCTAATTTTCTGAAAAGAGGCACATACACGCATTTTCTAGCCATGAGTTGTTACTAACTAAAAAGCTGTCACAGTGTCTTTACATCAACTCATGACACAAAACAACAAAAGCTACTTAAACGGAACAGTGCAAAAGAAAGAAAGTCTTTTTAAGTCATGTATTGGAATTATCCGTCTGTCTCGTATCTTTTAGTTACTGTTTG
>KE154921.1:346828-385330 GCA_000411075.1 Sisymbrium irio | reverse complement strand
GGCAGCTAAACCTGCCACGTGTCCTGTTAGCAAACTGAAAGTTGGAACTCGTACATCTAACTGATGTTTACTACGTTGGTTTGGCATCTATAGTATACCATAAAGTCGACGAATCTATTTTTGTTCCCTTCGCAAAAAGTAATTAGCTCCTTCAGTGTAGCTTCTAATTACACACTCTCTACGGCATGCTATATATTCAAATAAAGTAAAAAAGAAAAGGTAAATAGATGATAAGAAACCACATTGTGGGCTCGTTGCCGACAGTCCCACATGTTGATATCAGATCAAGTTTTGTTCCAGGGCATAAAATAACAAATGAATCTATCAAAATCATTCTATTTACCATGTTAAAAAAAGGGGAAAGTCATTGCATGGATAGAAAACATAGAGCAAATCACGATTCACAAATCAACAAATCAAATTCACCCAAGGACTATTTACTACATCGACTCGCTTCTGTTCCTAGACAATGACGTAGATTGATGACGTTTTTACAATTTTACCCCAACAAGTCCAAAAGGGAAGAAGCTCACACCTCTCACTATACGACACCGGCAACACTAACGTTATACAGCTGGAAAAGACTTAATTTTTTCTTCCCCAATACAATCATATCTCTTTTGCTCCCCTTTAGTAGCAGCACTATGGCAAGTGTTTTTTTATAAAATCTTTTTCCCCTCGATGATGTAAAACGTTAATGATTAAAGATGGTTAACAAAACAGAAATTAGTCACATAATATCTTGGTGTTAAGTAGCTACCTAACCGTATATACCAGTATAACGTTTGCCGACATAAAAAGTTAAAAAAAAGAAAGAATGTGTGTAATTAAATAGGAAAAGCTTACGAGAGATGTGTCGCCTCCACGGAAAAGTCTGAGTCCCATGCAATCTGAGTATACAAATACACACACAGTCAAATGAAAAAGTAAGTAATATTAAATTTACGAATCATACGAAAATTAATACTACAAGAACAATGCGTAATAAATAAAATAAAATAAAAAGAGAGAAAGAGGCAAAAGATCACAAAGCACATCGCATTCAATACGAAGATTTATGATATAATCCAAATCGAAAACCATTCAAAATCATTTATTGGATTCACACTTTGCAGTCTCCACCTGAACTATTCTATTCATCACCAGAGATAACAATATGCGTAAATGGAATCAATGGAGGGGGAAAAGTGAGAGTAATACCTAAGGGAGAATCGCAAACGGAAGCGGATTCGAGGACGAGAAACGCGAACCTGACGAATATAAAAGGGAGGACGATGGCGAGCAGCAGGAGCAACAGTAACAGCGTTCGACCTGAGAACCTTCGAGCCGCGCATCCTCCACTTCCTTTCCCGATTCCTAAGCCTGGATTCGATATCGTCACTCTCTTTATTCCTTTAGCCGATATGTAAAACCTCATTTCTTCACACTTTCCCTCGCTTTCTCCACTTCCATCAATCCAAAACACTAAACAACACACAGATCTTCTTCGATCTCCACTCGAGTTCACAATTTGGATTCACGAGTCGAGGAAGGGAGAGAGAGAGGGAGGCTTTGTGTTGTTGATCTCTGCTTTTTGTACGACGAGGAATAAAAACAACATTCAAAAAATAAAGGAATTTCTAATGAAGCCAAATATAATACATATCATTTATCATTATTTCCCTATTTCTCACCTTTATTTTATTCTATCGTAGTCACGAGTTCGTGAACAATAAAAAAAAACTAAATTTATTTGTTTATATCTTACTCGAGAAAATATTAATTAAAATATTAAAAAGCCAAAACGAATGCCGCGTTCAACTCCAGCGGGAATTTAGCGCATTTATATCAATCTTTTGTGTATGTATGTATAGAGATATTACTATGATTACTAAGTAATTAATGAGGGTAAGGATAATTACAGTAAAAGCGAACTATGGAAACTTTGTTGTGATGACTAAAATAAATACTTGCTATAATATGTGTTTCAAAAAATTACAGGAATGTCCTTTTCCACAAGAAATTTTGTATTTTGTGGAGTCACACCGACACATTGCAGAGAGGGTTCCAGTGCGAGAGCCCACATGGAATTAATGGTGCGCTATTCCTGGAGATCACCGTCCTTTAATTGCTCCTGTTTATGGCAATGGAGTTGGTAGTTAACCAAGTTTTTAGGATTTAACTACAATTGATTATATCTCATTATTTTATGGACACACTTATTTGTCTAATCTTTAACTATTTATTTTGTGTAGCACTCGCACAACTTGAGTGATATCGTGCTATATATTGTTTTGTGCCTAGGTGTGAATTGTCGGACATTAATTTTCACCTAACTTATTTTGTGTTTTTGCTCATGATTTGAATGGTTGTGTATAGGCATCATATCAATTCGAAAGATTATACGGGAGGTGAGGTGTGTGCCAGTGGAACAAAGACAACCGATGTTAGTATAATTTTTGTTTGAAAGATTTACTAAAGTACATTATCTATAAAAAGATAGGTGTTAATGTGTAGAAACGTTTTCATAATGAGCTCTAATATTTCAATCGCACCGTTTTTTCTTCTTCAAGAAAGCACCATTTCAAATTCAAAAATATAATACAATAGAAAATAGACGATCTCATTTTCTGTCGATGTTTCTTGATATGGAAAAATGTACATTAAGAACCAAATATGTTCCATAAACTTTACAGTGTGGCTCGTTTTAAAAAATACCAAAAAAGTGTCAGCTATTTTGGATAACATAAATCATAGATGTTTCAACGTAGAAAGTGGTACAGTTTAATAATTTCGAAGACAACATGCGCTTTGTCGTTTCTGCATGTATGGATAGTGCATTGCCAATGTTCCTACACAAGTTGATAACTTTGGAAATCACATTCAATTATCCATGCAATGAAATTTACTATATCTACCTGATTTTCACAGCTTCACAGCTTATTTTCAAACACACACACACACACATGTATATTTATACAACATATTTTCATGGGTTAAAACTTTTTACAATGATAAATTATATCTCACTAATATGTTTTAGATTTGAAATTATACTATGCACGTAAACCGTAAAAACAAGATGTGTTTTAAAAAAATGGGGAATCACAGTTAAAACGTACGATATGTTCTAGCCCAATTTGTGTTCTCATCTCAATCAAGAATTCAAGATGAGCATTACTTGACTAGGATTCTTAATCGTGTGACACGATTCTTGTCATCACCGATCGCTGCAAATACTATATTGATTATCCTCACTTTTTGTTTGTTTTGTCATAAAATGACTGTACATATATATATAGATTCATTTAAGTATATGTAACGAACAATTAACTGAAAACGAAGATTTTCAAAATTCTGAAACTGGATCCTTTTCGAACGAGCTAAACACAACTATGTAAAATCGAAGTCTAATACTGATCTCATCTTCATCTCAGATGTTTATGAGTGAGCGTGTGCGCGTCAATTGTAGAAAATAGAAATAACGGTGTTAAAAACCAACTAGGTATTAAAAAACGGCACGAATTGTGTTTTGAAAATGAGAAACGGAACGCTTTTTACTTGATGTTCAGGAAAGAAAACGGTTTGAGATAAATAAATAAACGGAATTGGTGTTTAAACTCGGGACTTCTCTCGACACCTTGACGGGGTCGTAGCTATCACTCGCCGGCCGGAATAAAGTGTGGACCTTTGGTTTAACATCTTCCTCTCTTCTCATCCGGTAAGTATTGATCGTTCGTATGCTATCTTTAAATTTTCTCAGTCTCAGTTTGGTTGTGATCTGATTGGTTGGTAAGAGAGATTGATAAAGTTTGCATTTTGCAGTAATGTTGAAGCGTAGCGATAAAGTGAAATCTCCATACGGATCTCCAAGTCATCGATTAGGAGTTACACTCGTTGTTGGGATCTTACTGGTCGCAGCTCTGTTGTTTTGTTTCGCTGGTAAGAATCATGTCACGGAACTGGATCAACCGAGACAGGTTTCGAACAGTGCGAAACAAAAGCACGAATCTTTGTCTCATCCGACCGTCGAAATTCAGAACGGGACTCATTTGATATGGAAGATACCGAAGTCGCCAAAGGCTGTTCTTTTTATCGCTCATGGTTGCCATAGGAAAGCTTCTGACTTTTGGGACAGATCATCACATTGTCCTGAATGTACTGGTTTACCAGAGGAGAGGTTTCTTGTCCGTTCTGCATTAGCTAGGAGATTCGCTCTTCTCACTGTATCTAGTGCTGGAACTTGCTGGACGTTTGGGAAGGAGAAAGAGATTGTTGAAAACGTGATAAAGTCGTGGGTCAAGCAACACGAGCTCGAAAGGCTTCCTCTTGTTGCGTTAGGGGCTTCTTCTGGTGGGTACTTTATCTCTGCTCTTGCGACAGAGATGCAGTTTAGTAGCATCGTGCTTATGATCGCGGAAGGAGTCTTTGATCGGATTAGTATCACTAAATGGTATCCGCCGACTCTTTTTGTGCACATGCCTAAAGATGTGTACAGACAACAAAAGATTAGAGAGTTTCTGGAAGGTCTCAGAATGGAAGGTATTGATGCTGCAGAGGTTGAATGTTTGGATTTGCCGCTTTCTCCTGAATTTTTGGCAGATAGGATTCCAGGTCTTGATCCTGGCGTCTCGGCTAAGCTGTTCAAGCTATTTAAAGAGAGGGGATTTGTTGATGACAAGGGATACATGAAGCGCGATGGGCGGAGAACACCGTGGAAACAAGCTCTTAGTGGCTACAAAATATCATTGGAAGATAGTCTGATTACTCCTGTTGAAGAAGAAATGAATCTTGCATATGCATATCATGAAATGACGAGCTTGCAGTCTGAACAAATCTTTAACTGGTTTGAATCGCATATGGGATAAATGGTTGTCAGGTCTTCATGTATCAAAAAAGATATTTCTTTGAAAGCTGTAAGATGCACTGCACATAACATTATATCTGACTCCAGAGGAACATGGTTGAAGGTCGATTTACGGTTTGAGTCTGAGAAAATCATCGTCACTCTAGTGTTTGTGATGAGACGTAAGATCATTTTGGTTAGTGTACTAACATTTAGTAGCGTAGCATAAGACGAGTTACATTTTGGTCCCCGTTTGTAGTTTATCACCATAATAAGTCTGTTGTGGTTCAGGAATCTGTAACAAGAACTCCAAATCTAAGAATGTTGGATGCTATCACAAGCACTTGTGAACCGTAGTCCATTCTGAAGGATTTTGTGGCATATTGACTTTAAAGCAAGATATTCAAAGCTTGAACTACTGGAGTTGAGACATCTTATGCTTTAAAATCTTTGATTCAACCTTTCATTCAGTCATTCTGCAGGTAAGACACTGAAACAGGTACAGCGAAAATACTAAGCAAACTACCTTCAAACACCGAAGTATGTCTTATGTTCTTAGGCAATAGGGTTTCACTTCATCCATTTGGATGATTTGACAATACAAATTTTGATATGCTTAGAAATGTGGAAACGCTGAAGAGCCATGTTAGATAACACCCCCTATACAATGTTTTGGCCTGAGAATGTTCCGATACCTCCAAATATGGAGTTATTTAAAAGATGCTGATCTATAGAGGCATGCCAGCCTAAATTTAGAGTTTTTGACTTTGTAGGGTATTGATGTGAAGTATATTAGATTTCTGTTGTTACTTTCCAATATTCCAAAACGTTAACTGTTGATACTATTTTAGCATCTTGCTTGTCTTGCAACATGCAATGTTTGGTCTTGATTTGAATATCTTTAGCTGAATTGGCTTGCTAAAGTTCTACTTTTGTCTAACATTAATTACACCAAGGACACTGCATCACAAATAATAGCAACAAGGTGCTGAACCAAGATAATGCTCATCTTTCAGATCTCCTCCCTTTGCGTTTCCAATTATTCGAAACCCAAACTAAGAGTTAGTGTTGATGACTGCGGGAACAGAAATACAAAATGAACAGCAAAAATGCGCATTTTTCAAGATCATTCATTAGGCCAAAACCCAAATAGTCAAAATTTTCATTACACAATAAAGAGGAACAAAGTTGTTGCATCTGATTCTGATGGATCCTTCTTACAAATCTGATGGATCCTTCACAAATTGTGCTACATCTGATACCAAAATATGATCCACAGGCTTCAAACCTTTTCTCAAGAAACGTTTCAACAAGGCCAACTCTAATCTCCTCACCTGCAACATTGATTCCATCAAAATTAGTGAAATAAGTCTCATTAGTCCTTATACTGTACACAAGTTTTCAGGCAATACGAGAGAAACTAGATGAAGTGTGATGTAGAAACAGTATTATGTGCTTCCATTCTCCAAATCAGCAAATCTAAATCGCACTGTAACTTCAGGCAAACAAGTGTCAAAAGGAAGAGGAGAGGAAAAACCAACCTGTCTAACAATGAAAGGCTCCTCAGCTCGACTCAAAGGTTCGGTTAATACGGTTAGAAACCCATTTCTGTTCCCGTAAACAATATCTGTAAAAGGTCGATCACCAACCTACACACACAGAAAAAAGACTTGCATTACATATAACACCTCATCTACGAAAAATTCAAATACACCAGTTTCATTCATCATAGAGTTTACTTACCATAATAAGCTCTGAAGATGCGCAACCAAAGTGTTTCTCGACTTCTTCAGCAGTCCCTGCAGGCTTCTTGACTCCTATAATCATGAATCAAAATCAGTCAGTTATCAGTTACAAACTTACAATGCCAAAAAACCAAGAGAATGACAGTAGATATACAAGCAACTTACTATGCCTCAACACTCTAATCCCTGTTTCAGCCTCCAACGCTTTAGCTTTCGAATCATCATGATCATATTCCGTAAGCCCTAATGTTTAACACCAGCAACGAAAGTACATAAACAAAATTAGCATCTTTACACTTCTCAAAGGTTCAAACTTTAATCCAAAATTTACCAGCGGAATTGCTAAAGACGGCGATGTCATGTCCAAACACGGCTTTACACTGGTCAATGGAAGGGCGGAGTGGTGGCCAAATGGCTAGAGAATAAGGAGCCGTAAGTGTGTTATCTTTATCGAACACTACACCTTTGAATCCCTTCTTCTTCAGCTCTCCCCAATCAATGTACCGTAAATCTCTAACGGAAACATGCGGAAGAACCAAATGACGATCTCTGACAACTACGGAGACCGAAGAAACGATACCCTCTACATTGATTCGTTGCCCAATAGCCGCTTTCAGATCTGCCCACCACATGTTCGACGAAATTACCAAGCTTTTCTTGTCTTCTACACTGGGTACAACCAATTCAGCCGGCTCTCCGTCGAGTCGTTCGGAGATCCGGTTAGAGAATCCTGGGTCTTCTGTCGGAGAGCTGAATTGGTAGAGAAGAAACGAATCTTCAAAAGGAGGTAGACGCAGGCTGTTGTTTTGGCTTCGATGGTTTGTGGTTTGCAGAGAAGAGGAGGAGGAAGACGGCGAAGAAGGTGAGCAGATGGGTTTGGAAGAGCAAGAGATGAGATTGTTAGGGCTTCTTTGTTTGTTACGGGAAGGAGGAAGAAGGAAACTTTTGGGGATTGGGTAGTACAAAGTAGTGGAGGCAGCCATCGATGGGGTCTGCATCTCACCCTTCTTTATAATACTATTTTACTTTTATTGACCAGAAAAAAAAAACAAAACAAAAGTAGTTGTAAGTTGTTTATCGGAAACACGAAGAAACTCCATATTTCTTGGACAGCGCTTGTTTTAGACAAATTGATTGACTCTTTTTTTGTTCCACACACTTGTCTTTCCAAATATATAAACGGACAGTAACACAAAACCTAATTTACCATTCCATTCTTTTGTCCAAATGAATACTTTGGTTCAAATTCTATGTCTTGTCTTTCAACATATATTATGCCATCTATACAAGTAAATTGGAGTAGAAGAAGCATCTTACGAAATTCATTAGTGGCATAACAAAAAGCTGAAGATTTCCCCTCATCAACAAAAACATGATGACCAGCAACCAAAAAAACATCACAAACTCAAACTCAAAACAAAGTTGTAGCCAAAACCTGTATAATCCATTCCTGATATCAATCTTAAAGAACGTTTGGTCATCGGTTATTATTCCTCAGCTACACATATTAATCAAAATCACCTTCGCTTAATATAGAAGACGAATGCGGTCGCTGCAGCAACCAAACCAGCAGCAGCAACCACTGGCCACAACTCTACTTCCACCGAAACATTTGTGTCCTTCTCTCCACCACTAGGATTCAAGGTTCTATCTTTCAACTCAACTATCATCTCTTTCGCTTCCTCAACCTTCTTCATCAACTCGTCCTTCTTCAACTGCGTTTCCTTCTCTCTTTCCTCAGCTTCACTCAGTGTACCCTTCTTCTCAGACTTGCATTTCTCCAACTCCTCTCCAATCTTCACCAACTCAAGATTCAAGTCCCCGACTTTCTTCTGCAACTCGTTCATCTCCTTCTCTTTCCCATCAGCTCTCTCCCTCATCTCTTCTTCTAATCTAAGTTTCTTACTCTTCTCCTCCATCTCCCTCACTTCCAAAACCCCAATTTTCCTTTCCAAGTCTCGAACTTTCCTCTCAACCTCAGCTCTATCTTTCCTTAAACCCTCAGCTTCCTTCTCACACCTCTCCAGCTTCTCTCCTTTCTCCCCCAACGCTTTCTTCAGCTCAGCCACTTCTTCCCCCGTCTTATCCACATCAATCAAGCAAGCGTTGAGATCTTCTTGAAGACTAGACACCTCAGTCTCGAGCTCAACGGCTCTAGTGGAAATGGATTCAAGAGCCTTTTTATCTTCCTCGTACTCCTCCATCTCTTTCTCCATTTCTTCGAATCTCTGATTCATCTCCTCTTCTACACCTCTCATCTCTTCGATTTCTCTCGTTAGCCTCTTTAACTCCTCCTTCATCTCCACATTCTCTTTCGTCATCTCCTGATTCTTCCTCTCCATCTCCTCAACCTTTCTCTCCAGTTCCTGATCGGATTCTGAGATCCTCTTCGCCGCACGATCCTCAACCTCGTCCGCCATTTTCACGCTGTTTCAAGAGAAATATTCAAACACAGCAATCTCGTTAAAGCTTTGAGAGAATCTTTCCACTTTTGACTTTTTCTTTAAGACATTTTCACTAATCGGGAAGGATAAAGAACAACAAGATTTAAGATAAAGAGCAGAGTTTTGTTTTTGTACCTTTACGATTTTCCTGGGAAATATGAGAAAACGACGAGATTTTCCGGGGAGGGAAGGATCAGATTTACCATTTAGGGTTTATAGTGACAGACAAACAAATGGCGTTGAGAAATTGGGCTGGTTCACAGTCACGTGCTTTATAAGCAAGGTCCACTTGGCAACATCGATCTCTCGTTCTATGGCCCATTATTAGTGGTAAGCTCCACTAGGCCCAACTTTATTATAATTCTCTTTCGTTTCGATCAAGTCTTTTACCCATTTTTATGTAGCTCCTTGTTTGATGATGAGCATCTATCACTTCTTGACCGTATTATTATTGTAAATAATGTTGGTTATATTATATGCAGATGTAAACACAAAATTCAGTATTTTAATAGAATTTTTTCATTCTATTTGAGACGTATGTATTCTATCAATCTAATGGCTAGACAACCGAAACTTAATTAATTTCCAAACCATTTTAAAAAGAAAAAATATGGAGATCTTTTTCTGGTTTTTCGCAATATTTGGGAATGAAAACCATCAGATAAAAAAGGTAAAAAAACTAAATTATGAACTCGAACTAAAAGAGCCACTGAGCCACAATCAAAAATAAAATAAAGTAAAAGTAAAAATAAATAAATAAAACAGAGTGAGAGATTTTTTTTTCTTAAAATGAAAATGTTTGTTTAATCATTCAACCTCCAAACTTCAAATCATCATCCTTCCCACAACGTTCAAGAAACGCAGTAAGAACTTTAATGGCATTGATCTGACATTGCAGAGCCAAAATGTAACTCGCTGTCTCTTCAAACAGCGCGTCCACTCCAAGCGCCGTTCCTCCGGGAACTATTGTCTGAAGTGCTTCGATCTTCTCCTCTACTCCTTCTTCTTCATCATCGTCACCATCTTCTACGTCACTCTCGCTTACACACGTCGCTGCAGCTGACAATCTCTGTCTGGTTCTACGAATGAAATCGACGGAACGTGTGTTCACGGCTGTGGAAGGAGACGGAGAAGAGCGTTTGGTATGGGAAGTCGCTAGGGTTTTCTCCATTGACGGAGGGAGAGAGAGAGAGAGGTTTGGTGTTGGAAGAAATGGGGTAAAGAGATGTGTGTATTTATATGAGTGATGGAATTAATAGATTGGAGTATGACCGGTTAAACCGGAGCCCGGTTTGATCTTACTTTGCTTTACTCTAGTTTGAGAGATAATTGATGAGGATTGGGATTAGATACTACTATTGCATAGGCTTTGGTTTAGTTTACTCAGTATGCTTTTACTTTCGGATGTTAATTTTGGTTTTGGTTAGGTTTTGGTTTGGCATTCATGTTTCGAAATTGGGTAACGCCGGTATGCCATCAAAGCTGGGTCCAGTTGTGATTTTCTTCTTTTGTTCTTGTGTTTTCGAATTATGGAGTGTTTTTTGTTTTGTTGGTTATGAGAGACTGGATCGTGATCATCACGCGCTTTGTTGTGTGGTTTAGTGGAGACGTCACTATACTCAAGTGGATCTTCCTGAGGTCCTGACAGATAGATAGATTGGGTCTTTATTTGTTTTTTATTTATTTCAAAAGTTGAAAGTTGAGAAATCCATGGTATTAGCATTAAGTACCATGCTTAGTTTAGTAATAATAGACTTATCGACATGTGTTAAACTTAATTCATACTTTGACTTGTGTGGGTCTTTGTTTCGTATTGTTTTTGGAAGCAGTCATGATGAATTTGATATAAAAAAATATTTCACCAAGAAGAAAACAAAAACTAACTATTTAAAAAATATAATTAATGCACGCATATAGAGAAATGCAATACATGCTAATAATCCATATTTCATAAAGTAAAAGTTAATGGTGAATTAGAATCAGCTTGACTATTATGATCATGAATTACTTCACGAACCAACATCGATAGTCACACTTAAAAAAGAAAAACTCATTTTATTAAAAAAAATTTTGGGAACCTATAATTAAAAATACACTGGCAATATTTCTTAATAGTGATACCTCCTATACGTTAATTAAGAATTTACAATATTTTATATGTTAACGAACAACGTGACATTTGTTGATCGAATAATCTATTAAATTCCATTATTGGTTTATAAGTTGTGTGGATGAAAAGATTAAGAAAACGCAATTGGGAATGGAAGATAATGTAAGCACGTTTAATCTTATTTCTTCACTTATTGGTTTGAGATGATGATGTGTCCTGAGTCCTCTAATTAAATAAGTACTAATGAGATCCATATATCTTAATAGGTTACACATAATTATAATCATTATTTCATTCCGACGGTTTGTTTGGATTACCACTAATACAACTTTTCAAATTTCAACTTAACGAGACTTATATCCAGTTAATTGTGATGATTGCTAAGAATAGTAAGAAAGCAAACAAAGAGCTGATTCCAAAACGCGCGAGAGAGTGGAGGAGCGTGAGAATACAGAGGAGGAGGGGAATCACCTGCGCCAGGTGCATAGGAGAGAGTAGGGATCCACAAAAGCCCCGTAAAAAAGGAAAAGAGAAAAGGAAAGCACATGTGGTCACATGAGTTTCTCGATCTATCATCTCCATGTGCCTCCTCTTTACTTTCTCCTACACTCTCTCACCCTCTCTCTCTCTATATGTGTACACAACTATACTTACACACGCAGCGGCCTATACATATGAATATATGATATTATACAGAGGGAATGAATAGATAGATATATACAGTCGTAGATGGCCTGTGTGTGTGATGGTACTATGATGATCTACTAGTTGCACATGATATCTTCTTTCTAGCATGGGAGCCACGTGACATCTTTTTATGGAACCTACCTTTCGAATTCCCTAAAATCTATCTCTCATTTTTGTCAACTCTTTATTATTTAATTATTTTCAAGAAAAGAAGTATTTATTACAGTATAAAAGAGACATACACGAGTATAATATACACTCCAAATTTAAAGAAGTAGGAGAAAAATCGTGCACATGTCGGCATTAATCTTTACAGAACTCACTCGAAGTCATCGTTGTTTAGACGATGAGGCTTTTATTTTAACTACTCTGTTGTTTAGAAGAGAAGGCTGAGAATGTGACTCAGATTCGCAAATTTTGTATCCTATTCTTTCGCCCATTCATTCAGTTTCTAATACACCAGCTCCATTCAAACTTAAAAAGAAACAATTTAGAACCACAGCCACCAAAAAATACTGTGGAAAGATCTCATTCGCACAACTTAACAACAATGAGATTTCTAAATTTTTTTTCTTTTGGGTACTATTTCTAAAAAAGATTTGCGCCTGACAAAAGGAAAAATAGCTCTAATTTGTGTAATCTACATAATTAAATCTAAGCTGGACTTTGCATTATTTTCTTTCTTTGCTTCTGCATTTAAATTTGACAATCAGTTAGAAAAAAAAAGATTATAACATGAACCTTTTTTTTGGTAATTATAACAACATGAACCTTTATATAATAATGCTATGACATTTCATACTACTATTATAAAGGAAAAAGAGAGAGTAGGTGATGTTTCCAATGAGGGAACGGAGAGAGGGGTTGGTTTATCGGGATTGAGATTTTCAGAATAGGTCTCACCATCTACAAAACCTGACGCTTACTCCGACATAAAATTACATTGTTAATTTAAAAAAATATAAAATTAATATTTGATCCGCCCCCGAAAATCTGCTTAGCCAGCTTTCGCATTTAACTCGGGTAAATCATTGTTCAGACGCAATTCTTTCCTTTTTCTTCTGGATTTCATAGTTGTTTATTTTCATGTAGTTTAAATAGTCACATCAATGGTGTAAGTTAATTTGCGTTGTTAAAACAGGAAAGGCTTATGAGAGTTGAGATAATTTGGCCTTTCTGAGAAATATAAACGAAAAAAAAAACAAAGATGAAGAGGACAAAGACAAGTGATGTGTTATGGTTTTATTAGTTGCAAACTACTTGTCTTCTCTCTTTGTGTGGTTGAGAGATATGGGCCAAACAGGTAGACCCAAATTGACGGTTTTATCTTTGGGACAATGGTTACATGGGCGTGGGTCCCTTTTGCACCATCTTTTGTCTCTAATCTGGTTAGTTCTTTCTTTTTCTCTCGAACATGAATCGCGTATTCATATCATTTTCCAACTTTGTATCCCCTATGATCAAAACATCCTAAGCTCTGGTGAAAAACTCATTAAAATAATTTCTTCTCTTTCCTTTGTGCATGGTAGCTTCGCTTCAGTCATCTATTACATCAAATATTTTGATCTTATCACAGAATTAAAATCTATCTTCTTGCGGTAAATGCAACATATTGTTATATAGAACGAAACTTGTTACCTTATTGTTCTATAGACTAACTTATAACCTTTTTTTTTCCAATTAATTAGTAGATAAATGTTTGTCAAAGATTTTAGTCTTACATTTTGTTTGGCTGATATTTTTTGTTTGCTTATCTATTGACAACTGCAATTTCAAGCTTGACTTTTTGATAAAAATCGGAGATCATGATAACATGTTCAATGGTTTGGTTAAGATTAAAAGTGCCCCAATGCCAAATGGAACTTGGAGAGTAAGGACATTGTTTCATAACATAATATATTTTAATAATTGAAAAGTTCATAACTAGATTCTGTTAGACACTGTAAAGTCGCAAATCACCAAACCCCAATTTTTGGATGTATTCGTTCTTCAAATGTGAAATGTTGTTATATATATATATAATATATTTCTTTTATTATATATATTTTTTAATATGAAATGTTGTTTTTCTCAATTAGTTCACATAACAAACCAAAAGTTAATACTACAAAAGGTGTACACATCTATATCAGTATATATTTGAATTTCGCATAGCCAAGAACATTGAATATGGTTTTCTTTGATACATAATTATTGGCTTACGTGATTAGGGCGGATTTTATTTTTAGTGGAGTCCGGAAGAAGAAAACAAAGTGATGCTCGTGACATGGGGCTTCCACTGCCACAGGCCACATGCGTCGGATCTGCCATGAGAATATCATCAACATCTAATTCATAAGTGAAGTGATGTCATCAGCAAGATTATCATGATCATGTGCATGTGCAATCATCGCATATTCTCATCCATCTGTCACCAGGTAAGTAACTATGTCTACAAAGTTGTTTGTCCACTGAAGAAACAAACCACTATTTTTTCTTCTTAATTTCATATACTGTATATAACAGTTCATGTCGGTGATACTTTTGTCATAACAGAAGTTGAAACATATGATACTTTTGTCCTAGCGGTCAAAGCCAATTTTGGGTATCATTACAACTTTGACATAGTGGAACCTATTTTGTACACTGAGAGATTACTTAGTTTCCCCCGCGAAACTTGATCTGGAACTTGTGCTTGGACCAAATGTTACGCAAGAAAAAAAAAAAAACTTAGCACTTGAATGATCTTGGAACCATTTGCGGATCTTTGGTGATTGCAAACTTTTCCTTGTCGTATATTGCACAGCTTTGATAAGCTCAAGGTATGGAAGTTTCTCAAGCTCTCTGATTGTCCTTCCATTCTCATTTATCTGCTTTAATAATTTGTAAGATTTTTATTTATTTATAGTCATAAACTGAGGATTGTGAAAAGTAAACTTCGAAATTGCAAAGAAACCACCAGGGTATGATCTTGAACATGAATCAAATCTTACTTAAACAAATAGGAAATAATAAAAGAAACAAAAGACATTGCGGAAGCAAGTTTTCACTCTCGAGGACTCCATCGTCCAGTCCATTTCCAGTACAAGAAAGCGTGCACCCTGAATATGACATTGCAACTCGACGTCTCATTAAAATGCCTCAGTGTATCCTCCACAAGTTGGTACCATTTAGGGATCTCGAACATTGTAGCTTTATTTTCTTCAGCAACTATCTTCAACTCTATCAAACTCGGTAAATAGTCCAAGAAATGCTTTATCATGTGCACCTCTCTGATTGTTCCTCTAAACCCTAAAATCTTCATCTTCTTCACAGGACAAGACATGAGCGAACGACCTTTGATACTCCTAGAAAGGCAGACACAAACATCCCCACATGTATCCGTAACAGAGTGTAAGAGATCCTGAGAAAGCATAGAGTAGACACAGACACTAAGCAATTTCAAAGTCAAAAGTCGGGAAACTATAAGAAAAGTGTGGTTTAGTTTTATACCCCAATATATAGAGCTTGTAAATGTGGACAGCTCCTTAGAAGAAGTGGCATTGCTTGCCATCCTTGACTCATGAAACTCTTAATACTCAAGGCTATAAGGTTTATAAAAACCGGCATCCTTTTACAGCAAAGAGAAAGTATCTGAAACAAGAGACATTGTTATGTTAATACTAACTGAGATGAGAGAGGGTTCTCTAATTCTCAACTTCCTTCTTTTAAAAAGACCAGCTAAAACAAGCATATAAAAGAGACTATAAAACGAAAAACTGACCTCGAACGAAACAGGAGATAAGTAAAGTGTCTTCACGTTTCGTATGCCATGAATAAACTTTACCACATTATTTCTTGCTGGACCTAATCGATCTTGAGGTAGTGAAAGATTGATCCCAACTTCAACTAAGTTGGTCAAGTTAACCAATGGATAATCCTCCGCAACAACATAATCGTATTCTAAGAAGACAAGATTCGGTGTATCGAATGAAAAAGTGCCTAAGCAGCCTTCTTCGGAAGTAATCTTTAGCTTCTTGAGGGTTGAACTTGACAAGATCTCATTCCTATCTCTCCACTCCATTTTAAGCAACATTAATTCCTCAAGGGCAGGACAAGCAGGAAGAAGTGTCTGAAACTGACCCCTACCAAACCCAACTGAGTCAAGAACAAGAGACTTAAGCATCGGTAAGAACATGTCATCGTCCCACGCATAAAGATCAACACCATATCCTGTTTTCAGCTCAACTAACGTCTTGCTGACAGATATCTCGTAAGGCAGAGAATACTCTTCATCACAATCGACAAACAGATCAAGGTGAGATACACCACGTCGCAACACATCACGTATCCAACCATCCACACGATCAAGATCAACACCAGCTTTAACTTTCACAGAGAATTTCTTAATGGGAGAATCATGTTGTAATGCCAAAACCCTATCCACGAAATCCATAAAACTCTGAATACCTCCATCCTTTTTGGGGTTGAGTACGTCAGAGTCATCGAGATCAAGATTAGGGACAGATGCAAACAGATGACGCCATCTCTTTGCGAGAACCGATGTTGAAGCAGCCTCCTTTGTTGTTGGAAGAAAGGACAAGATATGAGAAACAACCGAGTCCGGTAACTTGTTGAAAAGATCTTCCTTCTTCGGTTCCATTGATTTACACAAATCTCCTGAGAAAAGGAAAAGAGTCAAACATGATTCTAACTCTACAGAAGGAAAAGGAAAGAGGAGAAATTTAATCAAACAAGAAGCCACTCAAAAAAATTAATCCCTAAATCAAAGCGTAAATCACAGATCCGTAATTGCTAAATCAATGGCGATTGATTCGGGATCCCTAGATCATGGGATAACAAAATAAAAAAAAGCATAAGACTAGAGTTATGTGACTTACCACGGTACGAAGAAGAAGCCGGAAACTTTCAGATTCTGCAGTAGAGCAACACCCAAGATTAGGGTAAGTATATATATATGTGGAAAAAGAAGGAGGTGTGAATGACAAGCTTCCTATGGCGGGAATGCAAAAAGGCAGAGCTTTTTTTTAAAAAACATTCAATATCAACATTAATTTTTGTAAGATATATATCAGAAACTAATTTATTTTGTTTTTAAGATAATAAAATGAGAATCTTTATCGTATGTAACCGTCGATCTATATATTCATTTCAAATCCCATGATAAATTACTTCATCACCAAAATAAAATAAAAATCCTTCTGATTAATTAAAAAGTCTTTCTGATTTACTTTTATACATGTTGTATTTGTTGGAAACAAAATTTGATGAATATATTGAACAAATGTTTTGTTATTTTTACTTAGCTTGATGCATGAGTCGCATGACCTAAGTAATTAAGAATGACCAAAGAATAGTTGTTTTTTTTTTGTTGAACTCTACCACAGATTAGTTCTTTTCATCTATTACGTAGTATTGCAGGAAATAAACTTGAGCTAGATCTTGCAAGCTCTAGGAAGCATTAGCAGATCTGTGATGAATGTCAAATTTGCTTTTGCATAAACGTTGACATAATTCACACTAAGTTTTTCAAACCGAGGAGGGTTACAAACGAACTAGCGTATGCGAATGCGAGCTAACGATTGCTTTTGTTCTCCCGGGAAGGATGCCAGGAAAACCTTAGAGTTGGCAAATAATCCTGTCGAACGAGGTTACATAGCACGACTGACTAGTGATGCAAAGCTATAACATGTAAGATAGATATTCGTTTTTGGATTTCATATTCCAGTATATGTATTAGTAGCATACTCTGCTACAAAACCGTGCACAAAAAGATATTGCACCCTGTATCCGGAACCAGAAGATAGTTCAACAACGTGTTTGATTCTCCCACCATAAGAAAAATACTTGTATTTTGATTAGCAACAACTATCATTACTAGTATTTGACTCATTCTAAAACAAGAGTTCAAAGCAACATTGGCATAAACAATTTGAGTTAAAAAGTTTTTTTCATCGTAGACAATTCATTTTGAAGTCCAAGGCAAGGAACCGTGCACCTTGAATTTAACATTGCGACTGCGACCCGAAACCTCGTTGTAACGCACCAGCATTTCCGGGTTAAATTCTGACACTAAAGGGGCTAGGAACCGTTGACGCTCTGCAATATAGATCTCCATCTCCTTCAAACACGGAAGATAGTCCAAGAAATGCTTTATCATCTCTAAATCTCTCGTAAGGCCTTGAAACTCTCGAATCTCTAACCTCTTCACTGGACAAGATACGAGCGAACGGCCTTTATCCTCCCGAGAGATGCAGATACATGCATCCCCGCATTTATCCGTGACACAATGTAAGAGACGCTGAAAGCGCAGAAAAGAAAAACAATTAGGGAACTCAACATCTCTGCAAGTATCAAGTAGTTTCATGGTTTGTGTTTTGTTTATACCGTAATGACTAGAGTATCTAGCTGTGGACAATTTCTTAGGAGAACCGGCATTGCTTGCCACGCTATATCCATGCTACTATCGATGTCTAAGAATGTGAGGTTGTTGAACACCGGGATCTCCTGACAGCATACAGCAAGCACCTGAACACAACAACATAAGAAACCTCAAGGGTTGTTTTCCGATTCGAAACACCCGCAAATACATTGCGTGTGCTTCAGTTTTAAGCATGTGCCTGAACTAACAAGATTGTCTGATTTCATCTTATAAGAATGTGAGGAAAGATAAGAAAGAAAAGCATACTGACCTGGAAAGCAACAGGAGATAAGTAAAGCTTCTGAACATTGCATATGCCACGTAGAAGCTTCTTTACATTACCAAATCTGATAACAGCATCCTCCTTCTCTGACCAATCTTCTTCTCGGGAGCTCAATGTGTCCATATGCGAATAATGTATTCGAAGCCTGATATGAGCCTCAAGTAAGTTTGGCAAATTAACCAATGGATAGTCACCCGCAACCGATTCAGAGTAGTTTAAGGAAACAAGATTGGGTGTATCAAACGAGAAAGCACGTAATAAACAATTGGCAGCATCAATTGTTAGAGTCTTGAGGCTTGCACTTGAGAGGGTCTCATAATCACGTGACAAATGTACGTCTACCATGCTTAATTCCTCCAGCACAGGGCAAGCAGAAAGTAGTATCTGTATCTGACCACTCGAAAACCAAACTGATTCAAGAGAAAGAGTCTTAAGCATGGGTAAGGAGATGGAGATGTCTCCGGACAATAAAGCAAGATAAAAAGTTGATATCTTCAGTTTAACTAGCATCCTGCTCGTGAAAATTTCCAAAGGCAGTCGATATCTATGTCCAAAATCGATGGAGAGATCCATGTCCGAGACACCGCGCTTCAACGCACGACTTATCCATCGATCCGCACGGTCTGAATCCACACCAGTTTTACACTAGAGGGAGAGTTTCTCCATGGGAGAATCTCCCTGCAAGGCCAAAACCCTATCCACAAAATCCATGAAGCTCTGAAGAACGCCGTCCTTTTCCCGCTTACCTTCTCCGGGATGCATAAAGATAGAGTCATTAATGTCGAGACTAGGAACAAACGCAAACAGGTTACGCCACCTCTTTGAAAGAACATGTGTCTGAGCAGCCTCCTTTGTTGTAAGGAAGGACAAAACCTGGACAAGAATCTCGTCCGGTAGTCTACTGATCCGATCCATCTTCTCTTTACGTTAAAAGCAGATATTAGGGTTTAGAAAACGCAGGGAGACGAGAGAGACCTCGGAATAGAGAGAATGTGTATGGTCGATAATATATATAGATGCGTTATAATACGCGCCTCCCATACCCGAACAATAAAACGCGGCGTTTCACAATTAATTCCTTATTTTAAACAATTGTCTGTTTGGTCGTCTAAAATTTTCTAAAACCAAACGTTTTCACTTTTCATCCACTTGTAACGGATCTTCAACATTGGGATTCATTCTCGGAAGGAATAAAACGCCTGAGAAACATAACAAAATCAAAATATGAAGGAAAATTATAACGCCTGAGCAATATATATAGACTCTACTACAGAACCGTGCAGAAAACGTTATCGTATCAAGTGCATAATGTCAGTGTGAAAAAATAGGTTGACGCCTTTAAGATTATCTTCCTGGAAGACTTTATTATGCAGGTGTCACTTCATATACAAGGAACCGTCCGCCTTGAATTCAACATTGCAACTTGATACATCTTTGTATATAATATAATGCATCAGGGGGGCTTGGAACCATGTAGGACCCATCTTAACTATTTGGCGCTCTTGTCCTCAATTTGAAGGAGATGAAAATATATCCTGAAGAGAATGATCCTACGACCCTCAAAGTCCCTGGAGTGGTTGAACTTATTGAGATGGTTATACAGTTGTCATGTTTGCTTCCTTAGGCCCGGTTTCTTGTAAGAAAGTGGACTGCAGGATGAAGTCTATCGGGTAAGACATTCTAGCCCACAGTTTGGTCAAAATATGATTCTGATTCTTGTTTAGAAGAACTTTGTCATAGTTTGGTCTGTTTTTTCATACCGAGCCAAAATCCAATTAAGAATCCGATGAAACATACACACACTAATATATAATGTTCAAGCACATGAATTTCAATAAAAATAAAACAGCATATGATACTTTTTTTTAGGAAGAGATGAAGCCAAAGAGTTTGGTGATGGACTCATATCATAAGTATGCTAAAATCTTCAACTAAATGATCTGCTTCTTTTTGTTGGACCATAAGGTTGTCAAACATATCCCCAAGCTTCAGATGCTGCACCATATTGTCCAACACTTGGTCCTCTGTCACAGCTTCAGCGATCTTTTCTTTTTCCCCTGTCATGTCACGAAGAAGATACAAAAACCAGCTCTGATATCCTCCTTACTCTTTGTCTGGTTTCACTCTTCAAGCTGTCCTTGTCTTTTTATCCTCATCTGTAACTTCTGCAAGCTTCTCATAGAGGTCGTCGCTGATCCCATTCGACTATATCCAAAAACCCAAACTTGAGGTTGAGGAGACTTAGTTGACAAGAGAATTCCCCTGCAATGCCAATACCCTATCCACAAATACCATGAAGCTTCTTTAGAATATCCACCCTTTTACAAACTTCTTAATTTGGGCCCAACTTTTGTATTAATAATTAAACATGCCTAATGGGTTTTGATTACATTAGTGTCATCACATGGTTCGTGAGAGAAAGAGGGAGAGAGATTATGAGCCAAGTAGCTTTTTCCACCGGGCGTAACCAAGAGTGACCATGAAAAGCACAAAGCAAAGCGCAGTAATACTCCACACAAAGTACCAGAAGATGCCATGTATGTCATACAACGGACATGGTATATTCATCCCGAACAAGCTGGCCAACAATGTCTCTGCAGTTATAGCAAACGAAGCTATGGTCAGCGTCAGCTGCAGCTGGATCAGCTGGTTACGTTGGTTGTCCAGTTGTATGTTCACGTAGTCTTCCGTGTCGTCAATGTATTCTCTGACGGTAAGAATCTTGTTCCGCATTCCATCAAGTTGCATGAAGTATGCCTCCAGTAACATCTCTAGATCCTCCACGTCATCTTCATCCATAATGCTCGTCATCATGCTCCCGCTTCTGTTTGATGCAAGCCGGTGAAGATTTGATGTGTTGTGTGGTGGGACAACGATACTATTCGTATTCGATAATGTCCCCTCAAGTAAAGCCTCAGCTTGCTGGTTCTGGATCCATTTCCTAGTCAAGTATAAGTCTGCCATGTCTTCATTGTCGTCTAACAAATGTTCGAGTTCATCTCTCACCTGAATAACAGTACCAACAACCTTTATATGTCCGTCCATCACACAAGAAACATTTTATAGAGGGAGAATGCAAAAGAAAAACAATACCTTTTGAACACGGGCTAGCAAGCGAGTGAGATTACTTTTCAAACTACGTACGTATTCAAGATTCTCAGTGCTGACATTCTTGGTGAGTTCATCAAGGACAGGCCAAGCATCAGTCTCAAGTGCTGCCACACTACGATCAACAATTGAGCAGACAACCTCGAGAGCAATCTCAAGGACCTGAAACTCAAAAGGAAGCTCACTCTGCAAGCCTTCTCCAGCTTCTTGATCAAGAGAAGACTGCACATTCGCAGAAGCTTCCTGAGGAAACTGTCGCTTTAATCTGTCAATAAAAGGAAGAACTTCAGGACGGAGAGGATCCAACAACAGCACTTCTTCTGCTGTAACAATCGCCTTTATCACCTCTAAATTAACAACAATAGCTCTCTCCCTCGCTGCACAACCAAAACACAATCATCAGATCAATACAAATCCGGAATTATAGAAAAAAAAAATCAAATCTTTATTACCGAGAATGTTAGAGGAGTGAGAGAAGACAGGGCCAAGGATCCTCAAGTCTCTAGCGGGAACGGAAGAGCGTTTGATGATGGTGCTCTTGTCGCATTCAACCACTTCCATAGCCCCACTCCGATCAAACCTCATCCACAGTCTTGCTCCTCCGGCTTTCTTCTTTGCCTTCCCTGTCCCACCTACCACGACCGATCCATTGATCGGCGAAGGAGGTGGTGGAGATGAAGGTCTAGATGTCTCTGTGGGGTCATCTTTCACCGAAGAACCTTTCCTCCGACGCCGGATACTCGTAAGACGGCGAAAGGACAAACGGCCTTTCCCCATCGCGAATCTACGGTTTTGTTCCTTATCACCAAGCTTATATACTATACGCCGCAGGTCAGAGAATTCACGGCGTCGATGGTTGCAGAAGAATTCACTGAGCTCTGCCGCCGTCCGCTTCTTCCTCCGTTTCTCCAATTTCGATAGATCCTTCCTTTGCCATGAAACAACGCTACTGAGGAATCAATAGGGTTCGAATTGTAACAAAACTCTTTTTACGGCGAGATTGGTAATAAAAAACATAATGTGCAAGCCAATTATACACGTGGCACACTCAAACCAAACATGGTTGGTTTCGGATTAATTTGTCTTTTCACTTAGTCAACGGATCGGTTTGGTTAAGGTTTTAAATCTCTTGGTCTGAACATTATTAGATAGATTCTTATGACATTTGTTCATGTTCAACACACACTTTTAAGACAGCCTTTACCTTAAAACATATACTCTGGACGGTAATAGTTAATGTCTGAAAACATTCGTAATTAAACAAAGAGAATAGTAGGAGACAAAAAAAAGGTTATGCGATTGGTTTGGTTTGGTTAAAGGGTTTTCAAGCCAAATAAAAAAATGAAAGGTTTGTTCTTCAGAGGCTTCTTTTTGCAGTCCACTTTTTATACAAAGAGCTGGACATTGCAGCTTGATAACTAATTGTAGTCTTCCATCATCTGCATGATGAGTTTAGTCACTTCAGGGACTCAGAGCTCTGTAGGTTCATTCTCTTCAACAAAGATCTCCATCTCCTTCAAACACGGGAAATACTCCAAGAAATGCTTTATCATTGCCATCTCTTTCATTGTTCCTCGAAACCCTTGAATCTGTATTATTTTCACGGGACAAGATGCGAGCGAACGGCTTTTGTCTTCCCGAGAAATGCAGTCGCAAGCATCTCGACATTTATCTGTCTCATGGTGCAAGAGACCCTGGACACATAAAGGAGACAATAATGGATTCAAAGTATGATCTCTATCATTGTAAATGTTTGGAAAATGAGTTGTTTTCATACCTCTATGGCTAGAAGTTCTAAATGTGGACAGTTCCTTAGAAGAACTGGCATTGCTTGCCATCCTCTTTCCTCGTGACTCTTGATACCTAATGACTTGAGGTTGTTAAACACCGGCATCGATTAGAAAGCACCTGAAAACAAGACAAAACACAATTACACAATTTGCAACAACAGGTTTCAAAGCGACAAGTCTTGTTTCCCGTCTTTTATTTCATCGAGAACAGCTGAATAATAATAGCGAGAAAATAAAAAGAAAACTGCCCTCGAAGGTATCAGGAGACAAGTCAAGACACTGAACATTACGTAAGCCGTTCATGAGTTTCCCCACATTGTGAAATCGGAGAACCACATCGTCCTCCTCATCATCCTCTAACAAATCATTATTTGGCGCTCTTGCTCGCTGGATTTCATATTCAGTTACCGGAAGATGGATTCCAGCCTCAACCAAGTTTTCAACTTTAACAAGGGGATAGTCTGTCCCAACACAACCAGAGTATAAGAAGTAAACAAGACTAGGTGTATCCAGTGATAAAGTGCGTAAACACTCGGTTGAAGTTATTTTTAGGGTCTTGAGGCTTGCACTTGATACGTTGACATTCCAATCTTTCCAGATCACATCATTCAGGACTAATTCCTCTAGCGCAGGCAAAGCAGGAAGAAGAATGTCAAACTTATCAACCCAAGCTGCGTCAATAATCATGTAAACACATTTCATCTTAATTATGAAAGGAATAAGCGCCAGGCAAAAGTCCAGAGTCACCACTCATCTGCATGCTAATCTTTCCAAGAGCTTGGGCCAATTGCGAGATACCAACTCAACAGCATGACGATCACACTTTTAATTATACTTTTCAATTGCGAGATATATACTAACTCAACGCTCAATAAACGAACACACAATTAAATAATGTTGCCAACGTTCCTCGTTGTCTTCATGTGATCTTGTCATTTGCCTTTCAGTTTGTGGATTATGTGTGGACTGGTTAAATTGCGTTCGGTTTGAGAGCTTTTAAACCGGTCGAATCAAACAAATTATACAGGAAACCGAACGGCTTTATTTTCCAAAACCCTAAAATTTTGGCTTTTGTTTTTTCTTGCTTTCCCAAAAGTCAGTCAGTTTAGATTGCTTCTTCTGCGAATTTCACGGTTCTCGTGCGATTGTATCCAGTCTATGTATATATACAAATATGATTGATGGAGATTATTAGTTATCTGGGAATTTTTTATTCGTGAGTTTTATTAGTCTACCACACTTCTCCGTCGAGGTCGCTTCTGTTCCAAGGTATGTGGCGAAAGTTAAACTCATCTCTTCTGCTTCGCTTGTTTTACTTTTAGTTTTTAGGTTAAAGTTTTACCTCCAATATATGATTTCAGTGGCTTCTTAGCATCGCATATTGCGTTTGTATGTCCTCTCTTTAATTCAACGTATGAGACTTTTTCTCCTGCTTTCTCGTCCGCAGTAAAGGTAGTTGTAATCATTTATCGTAATCGATTTGAATGAAGTGGCTGCTTAGTTTAAAGTAATAGTTTAAGTCTTTTCGCCTTATATCTTGGTAATGACTCCACTTTGAAACCACTTTCTCTGTTTTGTAGCTTTTGTAGTGAGTGATACTTTGTGGTCGAAAACTAGATCTATATCAATTAACTTGAGCAAAAGGATGGATAGAATCAGCGGCCTACCAAATGAAATCATTTGTAACATTGTATCTTTCCTTGGGGCGAAGGAGGCTGCATTTGCTTCGGTTCTCTCAAAGAGGTGGAAAAATCTCTATACCATCATACCAAATCTCGAGTTTGATAACACAGCTGAGAATCAAAGGAGCTTGAAGGATTGTTTGGATAGAGTGCTGGCTCTGCCGGACAGTACCCGCATCAGGAACTTCTCTCTAAAGTGTCGCGGACGTGGTGGTCCAGTTCATAATGCTCGTGTCAACCGTTTCCTCTGTAATGTGCTGAAGCGTGGTGTCATGGAGCATAAACTGGATATATGGGTTGGCGCAGATGAAGGATATTTACTGCCTTTTGAGATCTTCACTTCCGAGACGCTTGTTGAGCTTAAACTAGGGTCTATTTTGAGAATTGATCGTCTCCCTGAGAATGCGCTTCTTCCGGCGCTTAAGACTCTCATTATTGATTCAGTTCGATTCTCTGACCATTGCGGTTGTGCGTTCCAGAAGCTTCTTTCTTCTTGCCCTGTGCTTGTGGAGTTAGTGATGAGTAACGTGGAATTGGAGCAATGGGAATGGTCTCGCACAGTGTCCAGTCCAACTCTTGAGAGACTTACTATCAACCACAGATATTTCTCATCTTTGGGTGTTATTGAGTATGATTTGGAGAGCATTACTCTTGATACTCCGAATCTTACCCACTTAAAGTACTTTGATTTTGCTCCAAAATCCTATCCAATTGTTAATCTCGACTCCCTGGTTGATACGGTTGGTCTTACTCTGCCACAATATCATGCCTGGGGCGGACAATATCAAGGTCGTCGTAATAACGATAGTATTACCAGCAATATCACCAATCTCATTAAAGCGTTAAGACATGTTGAGATCTTGAAGCTATGCGATACTATGACTATGCAGGTAAAAGTGTGCTCAATACATTGTTTTCTTCTTGTTATTTCAACTGGAAAAAAAATACTAATAAATAAAAGACTCATAAAGATGATGATAAAGAGCCATAGAGATGTTGATTTCTAGGAACCGTTGAAGCATTTAATTTCTTTCACTTCCCGGGGTATGAAAATCAGAATATTGTTAGATATGAAAATGTTTCTTCATCAAGTTTTGATTTTGTTTGGTTTCAGGCGTTTTTTTTCTTCCGTGAGGCAATTCCAGTATTCGGAAAACTGCATCACTTGTCTGTTTCAACTGAACAAATATCATGCTGGCGAACTCTGCCATACCTGCTAAAGAAGTCTCCAAATCTAAAGACTCTCGTCATTCGAGTATGGGCCCCAGAACAGTTTCATGTCTACACGCCTACAATGTCCAAATCCTCTAGCTAATCCTCTTTTTTTTTTTTTTTTCAGGGTCCATTGCGTTTTAATTGTCATTCGAAATTTTTTTGTGAGTGCTTATTGTCATGTCCTGTGAGGGTCCTTGAGATAACCGAGTACAGCGGAACTAAAGCAGCATTGGAGCGTATGAAACATTTGCTCGAAAATTTGTCATTTCTTGAGCTTGTCAAAGTTTAGGCTGATAAAACAAACGACAAAAAACAACTTCAACTCAGCACCAATCTTCTGAATCTTCCTAGATCGTCAAAGTGTAAGATCCAGTTAGAGTTTATTCCTCGTTAGTCCCTTTGAGCATGGCTTTGTTTTTTGGTTTCTTCTTTTTTTCTTTCATATTGGTTGTTTTCATAAGATTTTCAAACCTCTGTTTGTGCGGAGTATTTCCAGAGAATATTTTTCATGAAAACAGTTTAAATTACATCTTTTACCTTGGCGTGATTGATGGACTGCATGTTAAACAAACAAAAAAATGTTGAAAAATAGTAAAAACAGTTTATATATAAACTACTTACCTTCTCGTGATTGAAAAATTGCATGTTACACAAAAATATTGCTATGAAGATTTTAGATATTCTGAGAGAGAGAATTGAATGACAAACTTCACAAGTGACAACTACAATACCAATTTTTCCACTTTATTCACGACAAGATACAAATACAAGAGTATAAATCCAAAACACAAAAGTATAATGGTATCACAATTTTTTTTTCTACCATAAATCATTGCGGATTAATTAGTAATCAATTGAAAAGGTAGTATATGACGAGGATAAAACTAAATAAAATCACTTAAAAATTATAAAAGCCCAGAGTCGAAAACGACACCTGTTGACGGCAACCACGACTTGCCGTCAATAAAACCCGAAACAGTAAAACCTTGAGCTTCAATCAACGTCAACGCCGGGTGGTACCCAGGCCAATCAACCCGACCCGAAACCGATGACCCAGGACCCGAGTTTCCAAACTCTCCGTAAAACAGAGTTTTGAGCGCGAAACTACTGGACCAAGGAGACCAACCCGAAGGATGAATCGAACCGTCCAAAAACGATTGCATCACAACGGTCCTCGAGTACTGCTTCCACGGTCGACCCAAATAAGTCCCGGTCGAACCGGTGATCCTGCAGTTATGTATCGAAATCCCGGTATTCTGGTTCGGGTCGGATCGTCCTTGGGCTGTGACGTAGTTCTGATCCGAGGAGCCTTTTCGGGATACGATGTTGCAGCTCTGGAAAACGACGGCGGCATTTCCGAAGATGAAATCGACGGTGCCTGTTATGTCGGTTTCTCTATAGAACTGTCGTTTGGAGAGAGTGTAGAGAGAGTCTTGGTACCCATCGATCGAGCATCTGTATACAACTGATCTATCTGACCCGACCCGTAATGCTACCGCCTGCTCCGCGTTTGGTCCCGCGCTGTTCACGAACGTTATGTCCCGAGCTATGAATCCGTCTCCCATGCCGGCTTTCACATATTAACAACACGTAATAAATTAAAAATTTAGAAAGCAGTTAATACGTAAACCTAGGTAAAGTACAACATGAAAAGTACGACATGATAACCATAAATGTATACTATAAAGCTTAGACAAATAAATAGTGTATATATTTACTGAATTATCCAATTAATGATTAAAATTTTGAGGAAAATCTCACCGACAGTAGCGGTTTGGTAAGTACTATAGCCGCCTCTGTTACTTCTGCTACCGATAACGACTGTTTTGCCCTTTCCATCACCAACTAACATAACGTTCTTCTGTTTGGTCGGGATATTGAGATTCTCTTTATAGGTTCCTGCTGTTAAATGAATTACGCTTCTGCCACTCCCACTCCCCTTCTCCAAAGACGCCAACGCTTCCGCTACGCTCATGTGTGTTCCGCTTCCGTCCGCAGCCACCACCGCGTGAGGTCTCAGCTCTTCCACCGAAGCTTCTAAAAGCTTCCGGTCTGACGAAGAAACCCACGCCGGAAAATCCTGATCGGACTCCGACAATAGTTTCCGGCCACCAAGTTCAGTACCAGACGAAGAAGGATGTTTCTGCGTAGCGGAAACGAACATGTCTAGCGAATTGGTTAGTAAACCTGTGAGGTTTCTTGCGGCGGAATCCATCGTGATTCCGTCTTTGTTTGAGCTTGTTTTCTCACTGAGGCTTTGCTTACAAGTCTCTTGATTAGTCAACGCAGCGCTTAGCCACGTATGGACATCATCATTGACGTGGTCTTTAGGCTTGATGACGATGCGAGACAACATGTCGACTGTGTCGTCTAGCAGCTCAAGACAGTCGTTGACAGGATCGAGCATGAGGGTTTGAGATGTACGGTGCGAGAGCGTGAGGCTTAAGGCGAGGGAATGAGCTAGGAGAGCGTCGTCCAAGCTGCGTTGGACTGAGTTGAGAAACCCATCGTCAGTAGAAGTTGAGCGTTTGGTTCTTCTTGACGATGACTCGGAGTTTGGGTGTCTTGAGAATTTTGAGAATTTAGAGTTTGATGAATTTGCAAACACTGAAGTATGAAGATAAAAGAGGGTTAGTATCAGAATGAACAATAGTTTGATCCTGAATTTATGATTTGGTAACGAGGATGATGTAACTGCCATGTTGTGATTTATGTGCAACTTTTGATGGCTTCTGTTTTAGTAGAGAAGAAGTGTGAATGTGCTTGCTAATATATAGATATTGCTTTGTAATCTACTAGTCCTACGTGTACTAAGAAGTAAGTTCCATGCGAAAAGAAGGTGGACCAAATTCGTAAACGGTACGTAGGAGACTTTTTAATACATTTGTAAAGAAAACAAGTTTCTGTTTTGATTGCGGTAAATTTGTAGATTTTTAGCCAATCAAGATTTTAGAAAAATAGATTTTTTATTTTTTAGGGAAACCAGATTTTTCTCTCTTTTAATATTTTTTAGTCAAAAACCAAAATCTCACATTTGTGTTTGAGCTCGATTCAGGTTTATTTTTCGCTATTACTGCACGACTTCTAACTTTCAACCAAGTATATAGCAAAACGAATCAGGAAATCTCTTTTATAAAACCTAGAAACAATAAATCCAATTGTAAACCTTTTTTGCATATAAGACAGCCCACCCATCCCTTCCTGTCTGGTAATAATTGATGGCTTTTTGAAAGGTTGATTTGTTTGTTTCTTAACATTTAATGGTTTATATTGATTCATCACCTCAGTCTGTTATCCAGTAACAAAAAACATATGGTTGTTTATTTCATTTGACATCTAAGTAAGTCGTACAGTCACGCAAACCTAATGTAATTTGCATTCCTATTTTCGCACAGTTTTATTTTCTTGGACAAAATATAGTCACGTACGATGCTTTTAAACACAAACCGATTAATTAATGAGGACCGCTTTCAACCTAGCTCTTTGCGATGACCGATGAGTCAAGTTGAAGTTGGGTACATATTGTTGGTGAGGACCAGATATGGAATACCTTCATTCATTCCATATGAAGATTTTCATAACACACCTATGGATTTTTTTTTTTTTTTAAACACACCTATTGATTTTATTAACATTATCGTGAGTATTGAAATTTTGTAGCATGAGATGTTGATGCAATAACAACTTTTATAATAAATGTTTCTCCAATGAAATGATTTATAAAATGGACCCCGATATTGTTCCATGCATGTAATGATTTAACGCGAAATTTTAGACAAAAGCAAAGAAACCTTTAATCGGGCTTTAGATGTTGCCACAAATCATATTTTATGTACTGGCATGGCAATTTAGCACTATTGAGGTACACGTACCTTTTCTGAAAACTATTAACGATTTTGCGGATTTATACGTGTACGTACGGTACATGTATGATATTATTAAAATGATCTTTTAATTAGTTAATATAGTCTACTGTTTACCAATATCATATAAGAAATACCTTAAAAACAAATATTTTTTATTCCAACTCGAATTTACCAAATTTATAATTCTAAAAATATCACGAACCACTATGTGGAAAAACTTGTTTATGCTTTCATTAATTACAAATTAAAAGTCAAAACACTATGTTTGGATTCTCCCATTAGTCATTTTGATATTGATATTGTGTTACTAATAAAAAAAATTATAATGGTTTCTATTTTTTCAATCGATACTTATTGGTGATAGTTATGAGAACTGCAATGAGCTATAATACGAGAAGAATTCATATATCGCCATAAGAAATAGAAGACTGATATTCTGGATTCTCTAATCACATTAATTTTGATTGATAGAAAGTTTAGTATTAGAATTTAGAAAAAGACTCACAGATCTAGTACGGTATTTTTTAGTTTTTATTTTTACAGCAATTCTATTGATTACGATATATGATTTTGTGATGATATTAGGCCGTATATACATACTAAAAATATATAAATTGATAAAAAGGTATAATATTTTATTAGTTCATTTAGCGAATTACTAATTAATTAGATAAAAATTCAATGTAAAACAATTTTTATATTTAATTATTATGTAAATATTAATTTTTCGAATACGAACTTGAAGGTTATAAACAGTATACATAGAATTTTCACTATATATACAAAAAAAAGTTCAGTTTCGTGGATATCACGTAAAACCGATGGAAACATCATTTTTGAGCCATGCACAGCGACGGCATATATAATAACATTTTTCACCTAATGAGTCGGAATCAAACAATAAAGCCCCTATGTAGTTGATGTAAATATGAATGTAATGGTTATGTATAAATTACAATACCTCCATAACTATGATATATACAAGGTAGTCAAATATATGAGTGTAATCCTAAAAGGGACCAAATCATTTTTATACCAAGTAACATGTTCATCTGAAATACTAGTATTATTCATTTATCTTATGCATTGGATTGTTGGTAACTAAAAATAAGGAAGTGATAATATGAAAGTTTCAGATGCGCAAGCAGCGTCACGACATATAACTTCATATTACCAAATAATAAACTAGTTTTTTTTTTCTTACATGCTTAATTTAACGATATGCTGATTCAAGCAATATTTTTTTGATACTTAAATATTATTGAGAAAAAATGAGGACAACTGCCCTTATGTTAACAACAAAAAAATCTAGACAACTATTGATGCATGATATCTGCATGGATAAATTAATGATTCTACCTAACGCACATGGAAAAATTAAATTAGAATTAATGAGATGGATATCATTTTCTCCATAGCTCTTCGAAGATTTAGTGGCGCGAAGCACGTCACTCATCGTCGTCACTGCTATTGACCGACTTGGACCCGCCGGGAACAAATTAAAGCCCCAACTAAATATCAATTATTCAAACTTGTCGTCCTCATTTAGTGTATATAAATTTGTTAATTCAGAATTTCTATAATAATTATAACTAACATGTTTATTTTATAATTCGTGTCAAAGAAACATTAAATTTATAATGTAGTTATATGGAATGTAATTGTGTAAATTAAGGTGAAACATATAAGTAGTAGTGGGCTGGTAATTAAAAACCTCGGGGACATGGCAACGCATCATTGCTAATTTCTTAGATGAGATCTTCATATTTTTTTGTTAGTTACCTAATTAGTTTCAAGACAGTTGTATATTTTCTGATGGTAATGGTAAGACACTAAGACACTAAGAGCATTATTATTGGTAAAACCATAATGAGTCTTTTAAAAAAACAAAATAATAATATTTTAATAAAGATTATAATTCAATTAATAGAAAATTGACACATAGATAATGGGTTTCTTAAAATATGAGAAAAAGGTTCCAAAAACTCCAAAATAGGAAATTAAAGCATTCTCTTTCCTATTTTCTTTTTCTTTTACATTTATCTAAATTAACAAGAATTCCTTTAGGAACTCACCAATAATCATGCTCTAAAATCATCTCTATCGGGTAAAAAACCAAAAAAGTATCTGCCAAATTATTTTATTAATCTTTATAACTAAATTAAATGATTTAATAAAATAATAAAAATAGAGCCAATTATAACTGAACACTTGGATTTCAAGTTTCTAAAACGTATTTGAAAAGCTCTCCATTGATAAACGATCCCTATTTTCTCTCTTACTTTCTTTATTTTTTTCTTTTTTTTATTCTTCTGAGACTCAATTAAAACCCCGTCTCAATTAAAACTCTTTGATAGAGCTACCCTAAGACATGAATTTCTGTAATATACTATATCTTAACATAAATTTCTGTTGACGTTCATTAATGCTTGAGTCTATATTCTTGGGTCATGTTTGAAATGCTTACTTTTGAGTTTGAGTTTATATATTAAAAGTTCAGTAAATTTAGAATGAATATATGACCACAAGGTCCACAAACATGTAAAAAAAACAAGTTTAATAATTTGCACGTAGACAGAAGTCACAGAAGTTTTAAAACCTAAAGTAATACGAAAGTATTAACGCAAAATGGATGGAACATAGTGGGTCGGTTTGCAAAGGTGACTTAGTATCAATTTGTTTCCTTAAATTGTCAGTACTACCAAAACACTAGAAGATAAATTTTCTTTTTATCTTACATGGGAGAACAAAGAAAACATATTCTCATTCATTTTAATAGAAAATATATATAGACAAATACGTAACTGCAATATATATATATATATATATATATATATGAAGATAATTAGCCAATCAAGAAGTTTACAACTTGGGGCATTGAAGATGTCTCTGTCTCTAAGTTGAATTCTGAGCTGGAAAACATGCATGCCACTAAAGACTAAACACATCGATGCTCTTGTGTTTTGTCATCGATTTATTCCAGACCAGTGATCGTTTTTTGAATTACACACACATATATATATATATATATATATATAGATATAGTCTATAAACTTCAAGATTAACTAATCTCAATATCGTTCTGGAATATCCGATCATTAAGACAAGCCCTAGGACTTTAACAAAACACGAAAAAGACAAACCTTAGAATCAAGGTTATTCTGTTGCACACACATGTTGTCAATGAGTTATCGCTCATGTTCATAAATCGACAATCGTTTTGGGTTCCTACCTAATTTATCCAAAATTATATGGGCGCATTTTTTTCAAATAATCCTAAATGTTTAACGTTCCATAATAATACTAATTCTACAACAAAACTATTTTAGTTTAGATCAGCGTTAAATTGATAAAAATTAAATTGGACCCAATATAAAGACGATAGTTGTATACCGAAGTTTAAAGCCGAGGAATTGACTGATTTTGGAGCTACTTGTTGACTTCACCTCCTCCCAAACCAATCTTTATCATTTCTAAGTCAATAATTAGAAGAAAAAAACACACATAACTGTATGTATAACTCGATTTTCTTGCCAACATTTAGTACATATATGAATAAATCAGATTATCACATGAATTGTGTTTTAATAGTTAATACCCACTGATATGTTATCGTGTCGGCATTGATATTCAACAGAAATATTTTCTGATTGAGAATTAATTATATAATATTAGGATTTAGTAAGAACAAATAAAATATCAGTACATAATTAATCCTATATTTTTATGATATATTATTATAGAAAATGCACTGTATAATGTAGATAATA
This sequence comes from Sisymbrium irio, assembly GCA_000411075.1. Classification (NCBI taxonomy): domain Eukaryota; kingdom Viridiplantae; phylum Streptophyta; class Magnoliopsida; order Brassicales; family Brassicaceae; genus Sisymbrium; species Sisymbrium irio. Next base: position 351,405 of record KE154921.1, on the reverse strand, counting down.
TACGGTTATCAAAACAAAGTAATCTTATACGAAGTTAGCCATTTAAGATTAAAAGAGAAATATTCGAAGTTAGCCATTTAAGAATAAAAGAGAAAATTTGGACGAGATTGTAGTATATATGTTTATCAGAAGAATTAACTCTACAATTTCCGGTTATGGGTCTGTGACGAATCAATCAACGCCTTACAATCCCTAAGCTTTTGGCCAAAAAGGACAAAGATAACGAAAGGGATAGTCTATCAGTATTTCGATGGAATGTCATTTACAACTTAAGTCCTTACCCTTCTTAAATTAACAACCATTGACCTATATATATATATATATTATATATATAAATTAACAACCATTGGTTAAAGAAAAAATTATATATTAACATATCCTTTTCTATGTCTTACTCGTATAACTACAAAATTTGCCGAAAATTATTGGTCAAGTGGTTTTAGATTTTTCTTGGCATCGCAGACCCAACTTTCACGCAATATTATTAAAACTGAAAAGTATAATTCGCATTGTGAAATTATATAAAAGAGTGACATTGCCATTGCACGGATAAATCATACGATAAAAAGACAAGAAAAAACGTTATTACCATGTTTTGATGTATCTGTGTGTATTGATACATAGGATGAATCTTTTTAATAGTATATATGATTATGCGCGCGCGCACATGTACACACACCAAAATACACTACACTTTGGACTCTAGGGCTCAGGACGAACGTTGAATTTACCGGTCTTCAGGGATCTAGGCGAAAATGATAAACTCTTCAGTTAAAATCGCATGCGTAGCCTCATCTTAGCTAATTCAATTTCTATTGCAGCACAATCAATTCATGTTGCTCTCATAGTCTCAATTCATCACATATTCAATTGATTAAGTTGTATATCTGATTTCGCACCCGGAAGGTTGGACAGCTTTTGGTTCAAAGTTACATACATCCAGGAGACTAAAGATTCGATATCTTGAGTTTGATCTGGATTATACAAAAAAAAGATGTTTAAAAAGTTAGAGAAAATTCCTAACTCGGAAAGCTCTTAATAAGATTTCATTTATTTATTTATTTTCGTTACGAGCAATTCGGTTTATTGGTTAGCTGCTTATTTGATTGTGTAGAAAGCGTGTTTGATTAAACAGGTGTTTTTGTTTGGAGGTTGGACCACCCCAATTCAAACAAAGCGTAATATTTACATTCGAATCTTAATAAATTAATCCACTTTTCTCTAAACCAATAGAGTTAACTGCAAATGATACAATCATTTTCATGGAACTGGTCGTATTCTTGATCTATTAACGTCGTAATATAAAATAATATGTCTGTCGGCTATCTTCGAATTATCTTCCCTTGTAAAGTTGAAGTTTAGTTATCAAATAAATAAAATTAGAAAAAGCTTTATAAACTAATGCAGACTAATGAATTCGATTCAGAGACTGAAACTGATTGATTTGATTCGTTCGCAGAAAAGCACGAAAATGAAGGTTTTAGAAGTGTAATTGGCACCTAACGCTTTTGATATAATTCGTTAATAGAAACGATAAAGTTATTACTCCATAATTTTCTGTAGACATTTCAATATTAATATAGTAAGAAAAAAAGGCTAATCAAAACTGCAAAGTTTCTCGTTATTGGCAAATCATAAAAGAAAAGAAGCGACGACACCCATCATTCTCCTACTGATGTTATCAAAATAAAATTAGGAAAAGAAAAGAATAGTCGATAATACCCAATTACCGATAGAACTGATGTGTTGACTTCGAGCACTTATAGTCTTTTTTCTTCTATATTTCATTTTACGTATAACAATAACGAAAAAGGTCGACAGCAACACCAAAATTTTCAAGATGGAACCCGATAACGTCGTAGTAGGGCACAAAATATTATCTTCTGACATGTCAACGAATGACCACTTTTAGCTGGACCTATTTTTGGTCGGGTCCACTGGGCCAATTCAACCTCATTATGGTTGTGGTGGAACTCACTAATCAGGTCGAGCTCTGGTGCAGCAGAGGTGACAACACCTCTCTTGGCATTCAAGAATTTTGTTAAGTTTTTCGTTAGAAAACTCTAGGTTACTATTTAGCTGCTTAATTTGGATATGCATATTTACATTCTAATCTTGTAAACAATAAGTTTACTATAATTATCGTGTGACAAAAGACAGAAAATGGGGGAAAAATTGCCCGTTTATTACAACCGAATAAACTTAACATAAATTTATAGACACAGCTTAACTGGCGATGGCTGAGAACGAACAGAGGCTGTACAGAACGATTCAAATCAGACAGCAAAGAGAAGGAAATTTGAAATATAAATGATAAATAAACAAACAAAAAAAAACTATGTGCTTTTTTTTTCTTCTTCTAATATATGCCTCCAATCCCAATAGGAGAACATAAAAAAACCCTCCAAAGGGTTTATCTGTTCTGTCTGAAAAGGAACCCGGAAAGGGTTTACTCTTTTGTTTCGGTCTATTGGATGATAAAAAAACCAAAGGAAAAAAAAATGATGATGAAATGCAAAACTGGAGATGGCAGAGATTGGTATCTCTGAGACATGATGAGTAAATTGAGAGTCGACCAGACTCACCTAGATAAGCCTCTCTTTCTTTCTTTTTTCCAGGATAAAAAGGCTTACAAAAAAAATGCAGCCAAATAAGGGCATCGATTGGCTTTTTCAGATGACTTAACTATGAAGTAATCAAGAAGCAACTGTTGTGGAAGATTGCTTCTCAAGTTGCTCCTTGAGAATCTCAGCTCTTCTCTGCTCTGTGTGCTGAGAGATATTGTTTGCGAGTCCTTGGTAGTGCGGGTCTAGTGTCTGCGTAAGGGTTTGGAACCTGAGCGAGTCCGATGCTTGCATTGCTACAAGAAAATTAAAAGGAAATCAGATGATAATACCCCGTATAGATATCAATACATACATGACAAATCTCTTGTACCTGTGACTGCATCCATGAAGAGTATGAAAGGATCCACTTCATCAATTGGAGAGTCTAATTCCTCATCGTCGCTAAAATCATCGTCCGAAAAGTCATCATCATCGCTGTAAGAGCGGAAGTCCTTTGCCTAAAGATAACAATGCAAACCAACCTCCGTGAGTTACTACTTACAAGCACAGTGATACCTTTTCCAAGAAAAAATCACTTTTAAGAGGCTTTAATTTTAGAGGTTAAGAAGACAAACCTGTGCTGCTAACTTGCGGAGTGTACTTCCATCAGTTTCATCTGGATTATCGTCATCTCCGTCATCATCTTCATCATCTGACTGAAAGTCATCCATGTTGTCGTCATCACCATCTTCATCTTCTTCCTCGTCTGCCTTTGCAGCTTCTGTTATACACGTTCGTAGAGGAATATCAGTGAGTGTCTGTTATAAGAAAAATTAAAGGCAGTGAACAAGGCACTGACCAGCAAGTTGATCCTTGTATGCCACTAAGACCTCGAGTAGAGCTTTGAATACGGGTGGCAAGACTTCTCCGGGCAATTGACCAGCAGGAAGACTTAGAATTGATGTCAAACCCAAGATGCAAACTTTTTTATCATGTTCTCTGCATGTGAAGCAAGGAAAATTGTTTATCTTGAAAAAAAAATGAGAGGAGAATAGCTAGAGAAATAGAAGGAAGCACAGATTAAATTCACCCACCCCTTAAAGTTAGCATGTACACCACTCTTCTTCTTTTCTTGCAGCATGCGCAACCATATAGTCAAAATTTCCGTTGCGAAACCGAAGCGTTGCAGTATGCCAAGTGTTAGAGGAGCATTGTAGTAGAAGGCATTTGCGATCTGCCCATAGAGTGTCAGAGCATTACATTCAGCGGTTATTGTCAATCAGGAAATAAAACAGCTTAGCTAAACTCTGTGAGAGAGACATCTAGGACAAACGCAGCAATTAACTCTACGAAGCACAATTTAAATGCGACTACTTTGCGTACCACTTCAATTAGAAGGCATTTAAAGGAAGATTTCTCAGCACTCCGTAGCCGATCTAACGTGATTCTCAGGTAAGGCTCCACACATTGATCCACATGGCCCTTACAAGTCTGAAGCACGATCCCCATTAGCTTCGGAGCTGGCTCAATGTCACTATCATCAATATTTTTGTTCGCCATAAGCTGTCATGAGAAAGATTTAGCAAATTAATCAATGAATATATGTGTATGTCGGGAGGATTAAGGGCAAGACTGTTTCATTTAGTTATGAGTAAATGTATAGTGATCTTACCACAGAGATCACACTCCAAAGACTTTGCTGGTAATCTGGTTCCTTGCAAGTGAGATAACGCTCAGTCCCCCTGGATATGTAGTTGTGCAGAGGGACCAATATATCTAATGAAAGTCAAAAGACCGATCAAACATAAAGCACAAAGAAGAAAATTGGATGAAACCTTGTTAAAGAAAAGGACAGGAAACGGCATTAAAAAGAAACACTGCAAGTTTCATACTCGGGAAGAAGTCAATCGCCCAATCCACAAGTGCTTCCATCATCAAAGGCCATAAACTCCACATGTCCAATGATATCGTAGGTGAAAAGGTAGTAATAAATGAGACGATCTCAAGAACCTCTTCAAACACATCTGGCCA
>KE154921.1:328149-341928 GCA_000411075.1 Sisymbrium irio | reverse complement strand
GACGAGGAGAGAGAGAGAGAGAGAGAGAGAGGGGGGAGAGGTATAAGAAGAAAGGTGTTAGGGTTTTATGAATGGTTCGTTTGGTTTGGTAATAAGGTAAGTCTCTCGCACGCGCGTGGTAATTAGTGAAAGATCCACGTGACACACGTCGCACACCATACACAACCCAGAGACTTGCCTCGACCTCTCTCTAGTTACGGTCTTTCTTATTGGTACTAACTAGTACTAACTACTAAGCTAAGTCTCCCACGCGCGTGCTTTGTTTGTTTATATAGGCTACTAATCTAAATCATATTATATACTCCTGTATGTTATAAAGAGGACAACATTTATATAGGATTAATTAGTTGAGATCCGATTACCTATTTTTTGGTCATTTTTTTGGTGAATAATTTTTTTAAATTGTGATATCCTCTAGTTACAAATTTTTTAATACACTATTTTCTTTCTTGCATTGAATTCAATGAAATTGTGGGAATTGACATATATACAGAAAATTAAAGTTAATACATTGTCTTTAAGGAATTGAATATATGGAAAAGTAAAAAATTTAGTATATTATTATATATATGATGTGGGGGAGGGGGAGGGGAAATCTTTACAGTAATGGAAGTGTATTGTATTAGATTTTTACATAGTGGGAAAGTTTAGCTATAAAACACTTTATATAATTGGTGAGAATAATGAGTAATCTTCTGAATTTGGTGGGGTCATCCGACCTAATAGACAACTCATTGATTTCATCTTACGTCAGGGACAGTTCATCAGATGCAAATAATTCCTTTATTTTTGAGATTAATATGTCTTTATATTATTCCCTTTTCTTTCTTACTATTCGGATTATTTGATTAGTTATAGTTGGGCCTCAGGCTGCAGTAAACGGGTCTGTAGGACTTTTGGTGGGCCATATTTTTTTAAAAAGCTTTTTCCTTTACTCTCAAAAGCTCATTATCATTAGTATCTTTTTTATTTAGTAGGGTAGAACGGACTACGGACTACTGTATTAGTGTGGTAATATGTTAGTAGTAAATATTGCTTTGGAAAAGGTAACTATTATTTCATAATCACTATCCATTTATCATTTTCTTCATAATTATCAACGCGGAATACACTATTTCTTCACCCATTTAATTTGGAGGATGTGCCGTATACGAAGGTTGAGACTAGCCGTTGGATCTGTTCACGATCGTTGACGAACATTAGGTACGTTGTCATTCAACAATTTTTTTGGTTTGGTTTTACTGATTTCATATGGCTTAACTCAAATTACAACTCAAACATAAGTTTAACACATAACTAAATATGATCAAAACAATAACTATGTAAAAATAATTTCACTAGTGCAGTAAAGTTCGTTCAGTTTTGATTAATTGGATATTTGTATAAACTGGTCGGACAAGAGAAAATTGTCCCTTAATTTCGGTTCAATTAATTTGATTTTGTTCGGCTCTGATGTCCATTGAAGACTGTATTTCGTTCGGTTCATATGTTTTTGACAATTTTTGTCAAATTAACTCGGTTCTTTCCTTCTTTTTTTTCTAGCAAGTTTCACTTTTAGCGAACGTTAGAAAAAAGAACTGATTGGTTAGAATCCTTATTAGGCCACTAGCGGTAACTAGAGAGAATGGTTGTTACAGTATACACTAAAAAACCAGACCAAACAGTCAAGAAAGATCTAAACGATCAATGCCATTTTGGTCAACGACTTGAACCCTCAACATAACGAAAACAAACAGTCGTAATATATACACAGGGCCGGTCTATAACTATAACAACACAAGAAAAAAAAAACAGAAAAGAGAAAAAAAAAACTAACTAACATAAGGACCATGAGCTCCACACAGACATACGAGCCGCTATTGAGACGGCTCCACTCAGACTCGCAGATAACCGAACGTTCTTCACCGGAGATAGAGGAGTTTCTCGGCCGTCGTAGATCCATGATTACTCCACGTTGGTGGATAAGGCTAGCCGTGTGGGAGTCAAAGCTTCTGTGGAAGCTCTCTGGAGCCTCTATAGTCGTCTCTGTACTGAATTACATGCTCAGCTTCGTCACCGTCATGTTCACCGGCCATCTCGGCTCCCTTCAGCTCGCCGGCGCTTCCATCGCCACCGTCGGCATCCAAGGCCTTGCTTACGGTATCATGGTATGCAGAAACATTTCGGTTATTTTTTGTTCGGTTTATCCTTTTTGGCCACTCTTAGTTTTTAACTGTTTTAATTGATCAACTCGACTAGTTGGGAATGGCGAGCGCGGTCCAGACGGTTTGTGGTCAAGCGTACGGCGCAAGACAGTACTCATCAATGGGAATAATCTGCCAACGAGCCATGGTCTTGCACCTGGCAGCTGCTGTCCTCCTAACGTTCCTCTACTGGTACTCGGGTCCGATTCTAAAGGTGATGGGCCAAACCGCAGCCATCGCACGTGAAGGTCAACTCTTTGCGCGCGGGATGATCCCGCAGATTTACGCCTTCGCTCTCGCTTGCCCTATGCAGAGATTCCTCCAGGCTCAGAACATAGTGAACCCTTTGGCTTATATGTCTTTAGGAGTTTTCTTGCTCCACACGTTACTCACGTGGCTTGTAACCAATGTGCTCGATTTCGGCTTGCTCGGTGCGGCTCTGATTCTGAGTTTATCGTGGTGGCTGCTCGTTGCCGTCAACGGTCTGTACATTGTGATGAGCCCAAGCTGTAAGGAGACTTGGACCGGGTTTTCAGCTATGGCTTTTAGAGGGATTTGGCCTTACTTCAAGCTCACGGTAGCTTCAGCAGTCATGCTATGGTAAATGTCTCCACTCTAAACCAAGTGTGTTAGATTTGAAAACATCTGGCTAAAAAAAGTTGATACTAATTTTGAAATGAAAACTCTGCAGTTTGGAGATATGGTACAACCAAGGGCTAGTGATAATCTCCGGTTTACTCACCAATCCCACAATTTCTCTAGACGCGATTTCGATATGGTACTATTTTCAGTGCGGTTTATCAAATTACTAATTATAGATCTCAGTGGTTATATCTTAACCCTGTTAAGTGGTTTTTGCAGCATGTATTATTTGAATTGGGATATGCAGTTCATGCTTGGTCTAAGTGCAGCAATCAGGTATTAACAAAACCGCAAAAAACTGCATGCAGTTTTTAATTTATGATCCATTTGGGAACGTGTGTTGTTTTCTTTTTGTGATTTGGTCAGTGTCCGAGTGAGCAACGAGCTAGGAGCGGGAAATCCACGAGTGGCTAAGTTATCAGTGGTAGTGGTCAACATCACGACGGTTCTCATCAGCATATTCCTCTGTGTCGTGGTTCTCGTGTTCCGCGTTGGCCTCAGCAAAGCCTTCACGAGTGACGCAGAGGTTATAGCTGCAGTCTCTGACCTCTTTCCTCTTCTCGCCGTTTCCATATTCTTAAACGGAATCCAACCAATTCTCTCTGGTAAAAAACTCTCAAGACTTTATTTTTGAAATATGGGATTGATATTTGTTCTTTGGACTAATATTATGAATTGGAAACAAAAGGGGTTGCTATTGGAAGTGGATGGCAAGCAGTGGTGGCATATGTGAATCTTGTTACCTACTATGTCATTGGTCTTCCTATTGGCTGTGTCCTTGGCTTCAAAACCAGTCTTGGAGTTGCGGTATAATCTCGCTCGCTTCTTTCTTTCTATTCATATGTATTTATACGTATCATAAGATTTGGGAGATATTTCATCACAGGGGATCTGGTGGGGGATGATAGCAGGAGTCATACTACAAACCATAACTTTGATTGTTCTTACACTTAGAACTAACTGGACTTCCGAGGTAAAACAATCACAAATCTATCCGCTGTATCTCTATAGGACAAAGTTCTAACCTTTATTCTGTATCTGTTGCAGGTGGAAAATGCAGCTCATAGGTTAAAAGCTTCGGCAAATGAGAATCAAGAGATGGCTACCGAAGAAGTCTAAAGATAACAGCAACATTAACTCTGTTTTTTTCTCCACTCCTTTGTTGGCAAGGAGTCTAAGATAACCTTGTGTTTCTTAGGATTGAATAACATATTTCATTTCTTTAACTACAGACAAAAATAATGGACAAACTACTAAGTCCTCTTCTGCAAAATCTTTCTTTTGGCATTCGATGATTACAAACATAAAACTATTGTAGTTTTCATAACCCCACAAGTTCTTCAGTCTGTGAGCCAACATAAGCCAAAGACCCTTCTTGTGCTTTATCATACAACACAGTTTCTTTTGCACCATCAACATCATCTTCTTCTTCATAGTCATCCTCATCCTCATCCTCATCATCACTACTGATATCAACATCATCATCATCATCATCAGTTCGGTAGACTCCAGCAAGGATGGTTGTCTTCTCATCTCCGAGACCCGTAAGTTCTTTAGCTTCCTCCAGCTCATCTTGAGTTGAGGCCAACGATAAAAGCACATTCTTAGCTTTCTGATCAGGTGGTACCCCACAACTCTCCATCTCCTTGTACCAACTAAGAGCGCTCCCGAAATCCTTGCACCTCCCAGACGCATCCATGATAGTGGTTAAGATGGTTTGATTCGCTTTGATGCCACTTAACCTCATTTTCTCATATACCTCCATAATCTTATCAAGATCGTTTGCTTTTGCATAACCTTTTATCATTGTCCCATACGTGACTATATTCGGTTCAAAACCATCTACTTTTATCCTCTTGAAGAATTTCTCAGCACCCTCCATGTCCGAAGCATTTACATACGCTGATAACATGGTTGTGTAAGAGTAGAGATCCGGGAAAAATCTGCGAGGAAATTATGTCCTGTTACAAATCTAAAACATGGAAGCAACACAGTTCACATGATAGAACTATTCTTTACCTGTCCCGTCGCATGCTTTTAAAAACGGTCTTTGCTTGATCCACCATTCCAGAAATAGCAAACGCATCAAGCAAAATGTTATACGCTTTATGCGTTGGCCTGAAAAAACGTAAAAAGAAAAAATAGAAAATTATATATTCAGAAGAGAACTGTAGAATCTTCAGCTATAGCAAGAAGAAATATTTGTTGGAAAACTGAAAACTGACCTTACACCAGCATCAAGCATCTCTTCAAAAACAGATAGAGCTTCTTCCTCTCTTCTGGCTCTTCCATATGCTTTGATAAGCAAAGCATAACTCACAACGTCCGGCTGAATACCAGATCTTTGCATCTGAAAAGTTAAACATCCATCTAAAAAGATTAGATCACTACCATCACAGGTCACGCCATATCTGGATGGTGTTTCCAGCTTATAATAGTCACTTAAAGAAAGGTACTTAAAAAGAAAGGAACATTCTAATCACCTGGTCATAGATCTTAGAAACTTCTTTATAATTAGTTTCAAAGGACATAAGGCTATTGTAAGTGACAGTAGACTGTGGGACTCCTTTCTCAGCCATTGAAGCAAATACTCTTCGAGCCTTATCATAGTTTCCAGCCTTCTTGTACATGTATATCATCATGTGATACATCTTTTGATCTGGCTTCAACGGCGATATCTTCTCATCTAAAAGAGTCTCAAAGACCTCTTCAGCCTCTTTAAACTTGTTCCCCTCTACGAAAGTCTTAAGTATAATCTGATAAGTTACAGCAGAAGGCTCTGGGCCTGAAGACTGCATCCTCCGAAATATCGCTTCAGCATTGCTGCATTTGCCTCCTCTTCCGTAAGACTCCATGAGAGCGGTATAAGAAATCACGTTTGGACTCGAGCCCATCTTACTGAGTACACTCAAAACCCTTTCAGCTCCATTGAAGTTTCCTAGTTTCCCATAAGCTGTAATGAGCATCAAAAAATCCATCTCACTGAAGTTCCACCAGTTCTGGTATCTAAGCCATTCAAGAATCTGGATCTCAAACGAAAGAAAAGAACAAAATATAAGATAAAATCCGACAACCTACCAGTTAAAAATAAGAGCTGGCAATAGTTTTAACATTGCTGATAGTAATCACAGTTCTTCATTGATGCCGTTGGAGAAAAAAAATCAGATATTTTAACAGCGCCAATAGTAATAACAAACTCAATCTCTCAATAAAGATTCAAGACGAAGTTCATGAATTTTGTTCAGCCAATCAGACACTGGAAGATTCTAAAAACAGTTATTTTTCACTCTCATTCGTAATCCATACCTCACTGACGAGGTTCCATTTCTTGAGCTGCTTAAATCTAACCAAAGTACCCAAAACAAGGTCCCTAGGAAGACCTTGGTCACCGTCAGTTCTGTATTGCCTAAGGACCGAAACTGCAGAACCAGTAGACTCAATCTCTAACATTAGCCCTCTCCATCTCTTCTGATCTACCTCGTCAGCTGCATCTTTGAAGACCTCCATTTTCCTTCTCTTTTGCAGGAATTTCCTTGGGGCCAGCATCCCCATACAAACGACTCTGAATCGGTTTTGGATTTTAACACCAACATTGATAATATTGTTCTGTAGTTTCCTCTCGCTGACACAAAGATAAACACAGAGAGACTTTCAGTAACTGAACTACTAAAACTTCTAATAACATAGAAAAGACCTGATTTTGAGGTAAAAGAACATAAACCCTAACAGTCTCATATAACCTTCAGATACTGAAACCCATTAAGGATACAGCTTAAGCTTACACAACCGGTTAAACTAAACGAAACCCAGAACGGGTTTTCGCATAAATTGGAAAAAGGCTGTCCCTTTTTTCATAGAATTATCACAACAAGTAATCACAAAGTCTAGAACAAAAGCAAGTCCAAAATGAGAGTTGTTCGAAAAGGTAAGGAAGTAGATAGGAAAGTGAAAATGAAACCTGTGATTACTTGATGGAACTGAGACAAACGGCTTAAAAATTACAGTCTGTGACATTTAAAGTTCGCGGCTTTCTCCTCTGTTGTTGCAGCAGCAAAGAGGAAGGAAGAAGAAAGCTATTCTTCTCTTCTCTTATCCTCAGAAATTAAAATTTCAAAGTGGATATTTTACTTTTAACTTTTGTTTTTCTGGAGCATTTATAAACCTTTTTTAACTCAAAATTTTCATTTAGACATAAAAATGGAGGCGGGGTTCATAGGGGAGTTGACAACACTGCCCCTACAGGTACCTGATATTTACACAGAGGACTCAATATACTGACTCAGCGGATGTAGTTGAAAGTTAGATTGCGAGGAAAGAAACAGGAAAGGTTTTTGACCAGAAACAGTGGTGTGACTTTATTTGTAGGAAGAAGAAATGTTCATTTGAATTGCGTTTGGCATTAATACTTTAGCATAGTTCTTGGGTTAAGATGAATAACACATACACAATATACAAATGGCACAGTTGACTCGGCCTGAATCAGATTTTAAGTGAAAAGAGTGGTGATACGCCCAAGAGAGCTTTGAGTTAATGACATCTTATAAACTTTTTAAGTTATATCACATGTAATTTTAACAACCAAATCTAACATTGTTCTCAAGAAACTGAAAAGAAAACAAATCCCGTGGTTAAATATTATATGCGGGAAATCAGAAGCGGGACAGAGGCAGGAGCTTCCTCTTCAATCTCAAGTTCAAGCTCTCCATAGCGCTCAAGCACGCGCATCCTGCAGTCCTCAGCAGCTAGCAATCCGGTTGAATAAGCACCGTGCACTGATCCCGGGTAGCTCGTACTAGTAGCTTCCCCAGCAAAGAATATATTATCTAATGGTACTCTCAGCCTCTCATAGAGGTCGTGAGGTTTGTTCACAATGTCATAGCTGTATGATCCCAATGAATTGATGTCTGATCCCCACCTTGATACCAAATAATTTATCTGCCAAAAAAAACCATTAAAGCTTATAACATTAGCAAAGAATACAAAGGCTTAGGGTAAAGATAGATATACATATATAGGTAGAGTAGAGCAGTACCGGTGAAGATGCATCGGGAAGAATTTTCTGGAGTTGCGAAAAAGCAAATTTTGCAGCTGATTCGTCAGACATCTTTTCGATATCTCTAGCGAGCTGACCAGCCGGCATATAAACAAGGACAGGATGGCTTGTGGCTTTATGCAGGTTTAGGAAATAACTGCATCCATACGAGGTTTCTGCAACCACTCCTAGAAACTCTACGTTTGGCCAAAACACATTGTCAAAGTTCAATATGATCTTGTTCTCGATTCCTACGCCTAGATCGTTGATGGCTTCCTGTTTCCAATCAGGAAGCTTTGGTTCGAATTCAATCATTCCTGACTTCAGGACTCCAAGGGGAAGAGCAATGACTGCAGCATCCGCAAGAAACGTGTCTCCGTTCTCGGTAGTCACCTTCACTCCATTGTAGCGCCTGGCAATCTTTGTAACCCTAACAAAAACAAAAGGCGCAAAGGGTTTAGCTGCAGACTCGGTACATGGTGGAAATTACTTTGAAAAAACGAATGTTACCTGTGGTTTAATCGAATATCAAGACCTTTCGAAAGCGTGTTGATGACAGGACGATATCCTCTAACCATAAGACCATGTCCACCAGGCAACAGTTCTTCCTGCCAATGATTTAACTGACATGTTAAGAAACCGAAACATACCTCAACCACTAAAACAAGGACCGATGGAAATTTAGTATCTAACCTGGTCCCAACACTTTGCCGAGATGGTCTCAGCGTCAGCAGCGAACCATCCTTCCATGCGGCACAAGTACCATTGGAGCACATTATGGGCAAGCCCCTCCAACCTGAATGTGATGATAAGTCTAATTGAGCTACAGAAAATAATAACAAAAATCAAAGCACTTAGTTAAGAATATGTTTCCATACCTCAATTCAGGTGATCTCTTGAATACAATAGAGAAGGCTTGAGCTATAGACATGTCTTCATCTTGCTCATCCCTGACTTTACAGATCTGCATTTGTGATATAAGTAAATCAAAGACAAGCGGAATTTAGAAACAGACGCAAAAGAGAATTCGGACACCAAGTATACACACCTCTTCTAGAATGTGCTCAAAATTTTCGCCAACCTTTGTGACCAGCTCCTGAGGAACTTGATTACCAGCTTTATCGAATAGAGCATAACTGCAGAAAACAGAATTGCAACGTGAGTCTAAAAAGGAGAGATGACTAACGAAGAATCACATATGGAAATTTGCAGAAACACACACCTCTCAAGATCATGATCATACAAGACCGAATTGTCACCGCTAGTACGATAAAGGGGAAGTCCTAATCTCCCAATGACAGCAGCTAGAGGATTCTCTTTACAGACACCATGCAACCTATCACAGAACTTAGTTAGCATCGACGAACAAAAAGATATAAACATGGAACAACAAAAATGACACAGAAAAAGACTCGTGATTTATTACCAAGATGCACCCAAATCAACAGGAAAACCGAATGAGTAATCAGTGTGAACTCTTCCACCAATTCTGTCACGAGACTCCAATAACACAACCTGAAAAACGAAAGAACACAAAGTAATAAAAGACCCTGACTTTGTAACAACCATATTCCTTCCTCCTCGCAAACAACATTGCATAGGTACGTGTTACATTACACACCTGAAAGGAAGCATCTTGAAGGGTGCGAGCAGCTGAAATCCCAGCCATACCAGCTCCAATAACTATCACTGAAGGTGTTCTCTTCTTCATCCTCTCTACGGAATTAGCTGAAAACACCAACAAACATATGCAAACAAACAATTCAGGGCCAAAGTGAGCACAACAGAGTAATTTACATCAAACAAAACCCCAAAGTAAAGACCTTTATTGAGCTTAGGATCAGTTTTGCCTTGGGAGTCCATGAATAATCAACAATGCTCGGAGGTTAGATTGCTGTCGAGATTATTACGCGATAAAGGATCTAACGACTTCTGCTCGAAGAGAAAGAGCGAAATCGGCAATTGAGGAGAGAAACTAAGGATTGAGATCAAAAGACACGACGTCGTATTCAAGTAGCTTGAAGAATTCGAAGATGCAAAACTCTGTTTTCCAAACAAATTCATGCGATTTTCCTCTTTATCAGATTCGAATTGCGTTGTTGAAAGCGAAACAATGAGGCCAAAAATCAAAATTTCACAGACAGAGGGACAGATATAGAAAGAGAGAGAAGGGTTAAAGAGTTGCAGCTTTTATTTTATTTTAATATTAGTCGTGTTTGTTCGAGATTGCTGATGTGCTGAAACCTGATTGGTTGGATTATTTTATCTTATAGTATTACGTTTTTTTTTCCTAACTTTGCTTTTTGTGAACAGAAAATAGACTCCTACACGCTCGAGTGTATATATAGAGGATAAACTCGCTTTGTTAGAACGACACGTGTCATCTTCGGAGGGCACAATAGGTAAAATATCTTGGGGAAACGCAAGTTGCGTTAAGGACGAGTCGTGATGGAGTATATCACGTTAGCGTTTTCCGTTTTCTTTAGTCGCGTCTGCGTTTTTATTAAACTATTAAAATATAAACAAAGCCCGTTTAAGTGTCTTTCTAGGCCCAACTTAGCTTTTTAAACTGTTTTCTTTTAAGCCTTTGAGAGGAAAGAATCACATCATCAACTAAATATAATGCAGCCTACCACTCATCCATGATCCAAGTATAAATTAGATGATACACGCACACCTATGGTATCTTTTTTTCTTCTCAACACTTAGATTGATAATAATAGTAACTGTTTAAAAATAAGTTACAAGTATAACTACCTTAGTAGATACCTATAATACACTTCTTAAATTTCTTGTTTATGCCTCCAAAAATAGATAATTAATCATTATAAGAATAAATACCGGAGAAAAAAAAAATAATATTTTACCACGTCAGCCTAATTTACTCATACGAAGACTGTCGGTGGTAACCGGCGCTGACATTTGACTTTGCTGTCCCACCGAAGACCCAAACCTCAACATGTCCATTGGCTGTTGCACCGTCTGCGTCTGTATTTAATTTCAACATTGCATTGCATGACATCAGATATCAAAACATTATTATTTAAAAAATAAAGTATACAAAAATACAAAAGGATACACAATCTGCACTAACCTGAGCCGTAGTCGGCATTGGTGGAAACCCACCCATGTACCTAGCAAGCTGCTCAGATAAGATCTGGTTCTGTGCTTGCATCTGCAATTGTACCGCCGGGTTTTGACATACTAAACCGGGATGGTTCTGTGCAGCGGGTCGGTTCATTACGGGGAATTGAGGCAAGTGCATCTGACTCTGCACAGCCATTTGATTTATGTACTGAGATGACTGTACACCGGGAAACATCATTGGAGTAGTCGCAGCCGCTGCAGCCGCCGCTGCCATTCCACTTCCCATCCACATCACTTGGAGTTGCATTTGAAGTGATTTCAAGTAATCGATGGCTTCATCCAATATCGACGCTTTATCTGTCTGCAAAATTAGTAGCATATAATTAATCAATCTCCGTCGACAAAATCGCAACTTAACTCACTTGATTACTTTTGAGTTTTTTTTTTTACTTTTTGTCTTAAAAGGAAACTTACTTTACTGCAGTGAGGTATAAGTTCTTGAAGAGCTTTCATTCTCTCGTTGATCCGATCTCTCCTCCTCTATAATAAACCAAGATCACAAAAAATATTTAAAATTTTTATAACTTTAAATAGTAATTTCATCTTAAAATAAACATAAACAAACAATAAGTAAGGATGTAATAATATAAATAAAGTACATACCCTTTCTGAGAGATTATGAACTTCTGCCGCACGGCTTCTTCGGGTAGATCCTGACCGTTGGCTAGATTTGTTACCTACGGCTTGATCATCGGTTGACATCAAACGTACATCAGACTGAGACACAGATTCTTGATCGGTGTCCATAACATGTTTTCTTTTACGGCTAATGGTTACACTTCTTCCACTCTCGGTTTCTTTGCTGCAACCGGAAGAGCCTCCAGACGATGTGTCAAGTCTTTCTTCGACGTTCTTGGTTCTATCGCTTATAGAAACTGGAGGATGAGTCACCTGGTGATCGTTCGTAGAGTGGTTGCTCCCACAATGGCTCGGTCCGACGGTTACAACCGATGACCTAAACTTAGGAGGAGCCATGGCTTTAGTCTCGTGTTTAACCGTCTCTTCAATCGTCGTCCGAGGCTTCTCTGGACGATCTGGACCATTAAGGTGATCAATCGAAGAGAAGAAGTGTGATGAGAACTCGGATTCGAAGGGGTCGACTACATCTTCAGGAGGGTATTGAATCCAGGAGACAGTTTCTTGATCTTCCGGAACAGTGTCAATAGGTTTTCGTACTATTTCTTGGTTTTCAAGAAAAGTGCTGTTGGGTTTTCGTAGGGTTTGATCATGTTTGTGGGTTTGGAGTTGGGCCGCTGGTTCTCTACGAACTTGGCTTTGTAGAACCACTTGACCATCTCTCCATAGTAGCTCCACTAGTTCATCTTCTGGTCTGTCGAAAACATGAATGATCACATACATATACTTTATACACATAAACAATACAGCTTAAGTAACTATGATTATAATTTAAGAAGTGAAATTGATTATTAGTATAAAATATATATGGCTGGATTATATATATTAGTAATATATATACCTGATCGATCTTTTATTAGAGGACATGTGAAAATTATCTTCAAAATTCCAATCAGCAAACAGTTGTTCCATGTCAGATCTGTACAGGAGATACCCAAATAAGAATATAATACAATATTGTTATTTTGTAGAATAAAAAAAGAACTAATGATTTGATATATATACAGTTGATTAAGATAATAATTAACTGGAGCTTTTACATTAGGAGCATAAAAGGATGATGAAAGCAATCATCAACTTCGAAAGTTTAGTTCAAACCCCAACAGTGTAATCATTAGAAAAGAGATTGAGAAAATAATTATAAAAAAACATATCCTCTCTCCACCAATTCAGGAGGAAGTGATTTTAACAAGGCAGCTATAAAAGTAACTAATTCCATATATAGTACACACTTAAAACCGAAAACTATAAAAGTAGTTACCAGATTTAGAATCCTCTGAATGATGAGATCTTCTTAGCTATATCTGCTTTCAGCTTCCCACGTAACGAAATAGAGCTAAGAGATGAAACACACACACAAAAAAGAGAAGACTCTCTCTCCTATCTCTCTCGGTTTTATCTCTCTAGATAAAATCAAAAATTTCTGAAAATGAGAAATGAAAGCTGAAACAAAACAGAGAAGAGAGAATAGAGAGAGAGGGGAGAGGCTAAGGTTCTCGCCAGGTTCAGACAGAAAGCGACAAGAGAGGGAAAGAGAGGCAGAGAGATTACTACAGCGAGCGAGGGGAGAAAATGATTCGGTGGGGGCAGTAGTACTGAAACCAATCAGGATGACAACACGTGGCGATCTGTCAGAGAACGAGTTGATAATTTCCGGGACCCACCACCTCCGTTGGACCTTGTACTGTGGAGGTGAGAGATCTATTGCTCGATTTCTAGAGGTGGATTCTGATCTGTACCTTATCTGAACACTCTTGACCAATGATTAAGGGTGTTTTTGTCAAATCACACACACACGCATATGTTTCTTTCAGGCAATAGTACGTGCCGGAAACAAATAATAAACTAATTTCCAAATTAGAGAGAGTTCTGTATTTTTCAACTACGGTTTGATTATGAGTTCCTCCTCTACTAGGAAAGGAAAATATGAAAGGGCTTGTTAATGATCTGAATCAATTTTGTGTCAGAGTCTCATGACCACCGAGACTAAATGATCTCCAGAACTCATCAATTTGTTTTACCCGGCATTTTCCACATCGCATTTAATTCACATGTTGACTAGTAAAACTACCTACGTACGTTTTTGTTTTACATAAATTTTTAACCGACGGTATCTAATTATAAATATGATTTCTCATT
>KE154921.1:312192-327978 GCA_000411075.1 Sisymbrium irio | reverse complement strand
GGGGACGGGGGGGCCTTCGTGACTCGTTGTCATGGACCACAACCAATGGTCCACCCAAATTCTGCTCGCATTAATTTTCGAATCCTTATCACATTAGTTTTCATATTATCTCAATTTCGAATCCTTATCGCATAATTCTGTTCGTTGAAAGTGCATAAAAATCCCCTACCGATCTAATGATAAAGAACGTATTATGATGGTATGATAGATCCTTGAAAATATTACAATAGGTTGCAATTTACAAGTTGAGATATAGTGGGGGCAATTGTGACTAGAGCATCCACCGAAAGCAAGACGTTTTCCTTAAAGTCTTCGGGCCTTATTTGCTTTTTCCAAGAAAGAGACCAGTTTGTAATGGCGTCGGTTCAAAGCTATAGAAGGCCATCAGCCAAGCAACGTTAGTTTCTTTTGCAGCCATATATATACATACAAACAAACAGTGGATAAAAATGCTTGGTTGCAATCAACTATTATTATTTTTTGTTTCATATTTGTGTCGAAATTTATATTATGCGAGTTGTGTGAACTAGCTTGATAGATAGGTTCGTTCGTGTGACTGATATATATAATTATTTATGATAAATGAAACTTCCTTTTCGGAATCGAGTAGATATATCATACACGGCTAATTCCTGAAATTCTACAAAGCCATACCATTTAAAAAATATATATATGGCATTTAATTTGACTCAACTATGTTGAAATTCATATGATCGAACTGATGTCGGTATATAGTCATCGCCTCGTTGGATCATTAATTTCATCTTCTAACCAATATATGAATGAAAGCTACGACTAAATAAAACACCAGTAAACTTCTATAAATAAATAATTATATATGAATATCAAAATATAATGTTCTTTCAGCGCGAGTACGTTCATATATATACGCGATGAATTAACGTTATAATATTACGTAAATCAATAATACATAAACCGGATAACAAAAAAGTGGAGTAATTTCTAGTATGTTTTGGATAATTTGATATGTTTGGAAGACTTTGGGGTATTCACTGTTCAGTGACAGAAGATATCTCTAAATGTATATTATTATATTTGTATTGTTGAAAAAAAAAAAGATATCTCTAAATGATACCCATCAGCGTGTTTTTTTTTTTTTGATCGAAAAGCAGCGTGTTCTTATGGAGTGGGGGTATGGCGACTTGCGAGTTGCGAATTGACTTATATAAAGTTCTTATAGACGTAGATTAGACTTATTATAGACACTGTAAAAGAGATGCAAAAAAAACTTTCGTTGCTTTATATTGCCAAACAGACAATAGCATGTGTCAGGGTCTTTAAGTTGGTCATGATGGATCTTTACTGACTAAGATAGAACACACTTGATGTGATTAAAAGGCTCTAAGAGATGGGGAACACATTTGATGTGATTAAAAGGCTCTAACCGATGCTTGTCCCCCCACTTGACGCTGAATTGGAAACCTCTCATCGGTTTATGAAACGTGTCTTAAACAAAGGTCTGGGAATCAGATTGTTCTGCTTTGATGAGAATGTTGGAGAGAATTAGACCGATTAGCCTGTCTGAGGTGAAACTAGCTAAATCTGAATGATCTCAGTCAAAGATGTTTGTTACTAATTTCTCGACTTAGTTTTTGGTTTCCACTTTGATGATATATAGGTGTGTGTGTTGAAAAAAAACAAAATTTCAAAAAAATTCCAAAGCTATTAAGTTATTAACTAGAAGTGGTAGATAATATTGTGAATGAGTTAATATTCATATATAATATTCACATGGATCATCCAGCACAAAGCGCATATTACCTCTGTCTACTAAAAGAAAACAGTATCAGTAAAATCAATCCGAGAAAGCCCAAATTGTGGCTTTTGCATTCGGGGGATACATTATTGGGCTTATCCGTAAGGCCCAATTTAATCCTAAAAAGTAAAGGGCCCAAGGAAACCCTAACTCTATATAAGAGACCGTTAAGAAACCTTCAGGCGGCGGCGGCGGAATGCGGAATAGAGGCGGAGAGGGTGTGGAGAAGGGATTGAAAGGCTAGCAGCGGCGGAGAAAGTATGTGGATAAGAAACAAATGAACCTGAGGGGATCATATGATGTTCATCGTTATAATATAGTTTTCAATCTGAATTTTCAAAATCCGCCGCTCGCTTTATCTTTCTTCTACCACCGCCCTTTTCCCGTTCTGCTCCGCCACCGACCTTGTGATGATCAGATCTGAAGGTCCCAACAAATAAACAAAAACTGTTTTTAAAGAACTTTCAAAATTTAGTTGATTTTCGATTTTTCACTAGTGTATCCTTCTGAATCTATTAGAGGATTTCAATTGTTGAGTTTTTCCGGTTATGCTTGTGAGTTTTTTTCCAAGAACCAAATTTTGCTAATCTTTAAATATTGGATTTTTGTAGTAAAACGTTACATAAGCTCAGCTCTATATCATCACAAACTTTAGTCAAAAGATAATGGCTAGTTATGCTCAGTGTTAATATTATATGTTCAGTTTTGTCTGGAAATTTCTTATTTTGATTTAAGTAAAAAAATTGGTTGATCAGACAGAACTGAATTGTCTACAAGTGAAAAACAAAGAATGGCCAACGCGAATGTTAATAGAACTGAAGACAACATTAAGACACTACAGAAGAATAAATAAAACTAGACCATTTCAGTGAAAGCAGTTTGATCAGCTTTTGGGTCTTCCGATTTCTTTTCGAACAAACCACCCCATCTCTTCTTAAACTGCAAAATCTCCATCACAATCGCCAACGCTGCAATAGCACAGATGATGCTAGTGTAGGCGATCTTCCAGCCGCTTCCTGGTTGCAAAATACCAAAGCCTCTGTATATATTGTACACGCTTAGCACAATCACTACGTATCCCACCGTGTGATGATACCAATTCCAGTATTGTCTGTATTTATGGTCCTTTGCCGGTCTTACTTTGAGCGCAAGTATCTGCAAAAACCCTAAACAGAATATGAAAATCCCTATCATGGTATGCGCCGTACTTTTCATCCCGGTGTGTCTCGCCATATAGATCGCTGTTCCAAGACCTCCGACCAAACCGGCTACATATCCGGTGAGTTGACAAACTACGTGTACATAGAACCATGCGGGATCTAATTTTTCGTAGGTCTTCATGTATCTTGCTGCCATAGCTCCAATAGGCATCAGAATTCCCCAACTCACTGCGTTTACCAACCCGTGGATTTGCTTTACTAACATCATGTTCCCGTTAACTGACTTCGTGGCTGTGACTTGACCTGAAAGTAAATCCAAAGTAGCCATGGATTTGAGATGATCTCCACTCATTGCGTGCATCCCAAGTCTATCTCCTCCCTTCAACGGACCGTCTTGCCATAAGTGATTCACCACGGTTGTGTTAGGAGGCAACACCATAGTTGCGAATATAGTCATCTCTCCGTTAAGATACTCGGCGGATACTTGCGTCACACGAAAGCTAAGAGGAGATTCTTGAAGCATAGTAGCGTAGCTATTAATGGATGAAGTATATGCACGCATAACGCTAGATGTTGAGTTACGATAAGCCACGAGAGCTTGAGCGCCTAACATGCCTTTCTTCGTCGGGTTTATGGCCCATGCGATCCAACTAGAAGACTCGAGATTGGCATGGCGGTAAGCAACATCAAGAACTCCGGTTTCTCGAGCATAACTGACGTGTAGAAACGAGTCCAACACCGGAAGATCCTTGCAAGAACGAAAACGTTTTCCGTTGTTGAAGCTGTGAGCTTCGCATCGAGACTGAAGTCCTTGATCTGTTGTTGCCGTAGTAAAGAATGGACACAGCAAGAACAGAAAGCACATAACGACGAAAATGGCTCTTGAAGACAAAGACATGATGTTGATGATGATGGTGCTTTTGCTTAGAGTTAACGAAGCTTGGTTAATGTGGCTCTTGAATTCAAAAGGCTTTAATTTTCTTGACCAGTAGAGAAAGCTTTGCCCTATTGCCGCATTTATATAGGGCTAGAGATATTCCACTTTCCATACTTCCCGATCAGTGTAACTGAGGTTTGAGTTTCCAATTTCCATATTGTTGTTGTGTTTCCTTTAGTTTCCTTCCTTTTATCCTTTTATCCTTTATTTCCTTGTTTGAGTTTCATATGTTTATGATCCGTTACTCAGGATTTTGTTAATCAAATTAAAAATTTCCATATCTTACCGACTTACCCTATTTCCTTTTTGTTTCGGCTATCTAGAAATTATTATTGAAATTGAGAAATAATCTCGATCCTGGAACTCTAACAAATGAGACCAAATTGACATAATTGATAAGTTTAAACTCCCGGAAAGCAAATCCCAGCTAAAATACTGGCCTTTTATTTATTTAATCTCTTAATTAAAATAAACATGTTACATGTGCAGGGTTAGTAATTTTTTTAACTTAAAATATGCAGTAACTTTCAAATAAAATACAAATTTCAGAGTACTGGTATTGTAATAGTAGTATTTATAAGATATAAATAAATATATAAGAAAAACTACATATAATGTTTATCAGTTTATCTCATCCAACAAAATTGGATGGTAGCAAAAGTCAAAATCAAATCAATTTCTTTTCTTTATATTTGTTTGTACCGACTTGGAACGGTATTACAATGAAAAGCATCCAACTTTTCTCCGGTCAGCTTTTGACTTTATACGTTTCCGGGGAGTATACTTTTAAATTTAAGTTTTGATCAGTAATTACCCGAATTATCTAGCAAATAACTTTTGTTTCTTTTACTTTTTTTTTGTGACATTTGAATTTCCGTTGAGTAACTCTTATTTCCTCCATAAAACTAGTGATTATTATCATATAAACTTTAGTTTATGTTCATGATATTTTGTGAAGCCAAGGTATTCAATTTTATTTTTATTTACATCCATGTACGTATACGATTTAGCACCTCTCAAATCTTAAATGTTTTGGTTATTGTAAGTAAACATTTGTTTGGCTGGTCAAAGTCAAACAGCTTAAACAAAAACGGTTTCTTCTCCTGCCGTCAAGTCGTCAACTATACAAAACTCGAGCTAATTTAAAATTGATCGTATATTGAAAAGTATGGTTATAACCGGTCAACTTTAACGTCTTTGCTTATAGTTAGATTAATTAATACACACTTAAGAGTCTAAAAAATTGTTGGAATTGTATACTGATTATTGACTGTGATGCATTTTGATAATGCGTATTTGCAACTATATTATAGTATCATGAGGTCTCTGCTTTATTTTAACATGCGTCATAAAAAGGTGGGTAGATCAATATAGTTTAAACTTATTAGTAGCCCCTTTCTTCTTCTTTCTTTCTCAAAGATATCTACCAGATTGTTTGGTTTGGCGGTCAAACTAGTATTATCCCAATAGAATTGTCATTAAATACTAAAATTCAAACGTCTACTTTAAACTGCTGGGTCTTTGGTCTAACAGGTAAAGATACCGAGTCATGTCTTAGTATACCCAATCAAATTCTCTTTTTGCTGTACCGTTTAACCAACGTCCTAGTGTTTCTTTACCAAACATTGTATTACGATTTTATTTTTGTTTTTAGAGAGTAAACTTAGCTACTAATGTTGTTTTGTCACTATTTGCGTTTTTTTTTCTTACATCCGCACCAAAACAGAAGAATACTTAATCTTGTATGCTAACTCTTTACGTTCTTATTCTCTAGTAAGTATTAATTTTAAAATATGATAGATCAAGTCTAAGATAAGATGTAAAGAATTTAGTTTTTCGTAAAACCACTCCGTTCGAACTCCCTTTATTCTAATTTGTTACCGTCCATGTTTGGTTATTTTGGTATGAAACCGCGTGAAGAAGAAGAAGACGACTTTGGTCAACAATAATCAACAATTATTTTATTTTATCTTGTTATTCACTAGTTTGACTTCTCCAGATCATTACTGTTCTTTGCTCTTCCTTTTCCTCTCTCTCTCTCTCTCTAAGCTCACATTCTCTCTTCTATTCCTCCAAGAATCAAATCCACACAAGCGAAACTAATAATTCTCCCAAAGTTAGTTTTCTTTTCAGTTTATTTTAGTTTTTGTCCAAAAGAAGACAACTTCTGCATCTGCACTTTTCTTTTGTTCTTTCTCATTTCATTTACTTTCTCAGCGATCCAAGCTTCATTCGTTATCGGCGTTGCTTTCTCACACATATCTCCTAATGTTGTCCAAGTATAGTTTCCTTCTTTGTCTTATTTTCTTCTTCGTCACAGCATTTTCCGGAGACTCTAGAGCTCTCGCTGGAAACAATGAGCAGAAAAAGAACATCTCAGGCGGCTTCTCTGGGTTTGACTTTCCAAACCCGATGCGCTTCGGTTCTGTTTCTTCTCCCACAAGCAACGACTGTGGTTTCTCTTCGCCGCCAGAGAAAGAACCCACCAAGGATATTACACGAGAAAACAAGACGGTGAAGTTTCATTTAAAGCGCCGACAGAGGACGACGACAGCAACAGCAAGTCCAGTTCCTGAGTTCCAAATCCGAGACCTAACAAGAATCCAGATGCTTCACAAAAGGGTCCACGAGAAGAAGAAGAAGAACCAAAACACTGTTTCCAAACTGCAGAAACAGAAGAAGAAAGAAGTAGTTACCTCTCCGTTGGCTCCTTCTTCTCCAGAGATCGAGCAGGCTGGTCAGTTGGTGGCTACACTTGAGTCCGGTATGACTCTCGGTTCAGGGGAGTACTTCATGGACGTGTTGGTTGGTTCACCGCCAAAACACTTCTCCTTGATTCTTGACACAGGGAGTGACCTAAACTGGATTCAATGCCTTCCTTGCTACGACTGTTTCCAGCAAACCGATGCCTTTTATGACCCTACAGCTTCTGCTTCTTTCAAGAACATAACTTGCAATGACCCAAGATGCAACCTAGTCTCGCCACCTGACCCTCGAAAGCCTTGCAAATCAGATAACCAATCGTGCCCTTATTACTACTGGTACGGAGACAGCTCCAACACTACCGGAGATTTCGCAGTGGAGACTTTCACGGTTAACCTCACGACGAATGGAGGGAACTCGGAGTTGTATAACGTTGAAAACATGATGTTCGGTTGTGGTCATTGGAACAGAGGCCTCTTCCATGGTGCTGCAGGGTTGCTTGGTTTAGGAAGAGGCCCGCTTTCGTTTTCCTCTCAGCTTCAGTCTCTTTATGGTCATTCTTTCTCTTATTGCCTTGTCGATAGAAACAGTGATGCTAACGTTAGTAGCAAGTTGATATTCGGGGAAGACAAGGATTTGTTGAGCCACCCGAATCTGAACTTCACTTCTTTTGTCTCCGGGAAAGAAGACCTCGTAGACACATTTTACTACGTACAGATCAAGTCCATTCTAGTCGCAGGACAAGTGCTCAACATACCTGAAGAAACATGGAATATCTCATCAGACGGCTCTGGAGGAACCATCATTGATTCAGGTACAACTTTGAGTTACTTCGCGGAGCCTGCATACGAGATCATCAAGAACAAGATTGCTGAGCAAGTAAAAGGGAAGTATCCTGTCTACAGAGATTTCCCTATCCTAGATCCTTGCTTCAACATGTCTGGCGTAGACAACATTCAGCTGCCTGAGCTTGGCATTGTTTTTGGTGATGGTGCTGTTTGGAACTTCCCGGTGGAGAACTCTTTCATTTGGTTGAACGAGGATTTGGTTTGCTTGGCGATTCTAGGAACTCCTAAATCAGCATTTTCCATCATTGGAAACTACCAGCAGCAGAATTTTCATATACTCTATGATACAAAGAGGTCCAAGCTCGGGTATGCACCCACAAACTGTGCAGATTTGTAAATTTATTCTTGTCGATTTAGACAGATGAAAAAGTCCATTCAAAGCAACTGTACACAAACAAGGTAGCAACAAGGAGAAGACAAATTCTTTTTTCCTTTAGATTTTTTGATTCTTTAGAATATTCCTTCAATAATGTAATTGTTGTAGAACAAATATCATAAACTAATGTACTTATTCATCAACTCTCATTGTGTGAAATACAAAGTGTGTTAATCTTGCTTGCTATATGCATTTTCACCAACTCCATAGTCTAACATCTATGGTGGTAATCTCTACAATCAGCAAAGACCAAAATAGTAATTCCTAAACGTCTTTTACCTAAGGGAATGGTAAAGTCATGGTCTTTGTTCATCCAACTGGATCCTGAGTTCATTCGAGCCAACTTCGTCGCTTGGTGAAAGTGATTTGTTCCCAGGAGATCTGATTTGAGTTCTTGCCTAGGAAGAAGGAAACCTTTGATTGAGAAGACGTAGAAGGTGAAGAGAGTTGAAGAAAGCAGGTGACTTTTAATTTGCATTGAGGCTAAGAAGAAAGGGTTTGGAACTGAGGGAAGACTGAAGCTTAACCCGACAAGAAAACTCAATGTCATTGAATTGAATGCACACGCACAGACGCAGTGCCTTCGTTTTGAATTTTGTGCTCTCTCGTGAACTTCAAGCTTTTTAATATTTTTCTTTTCATTTTATTTTTAACTGCATTTTTAATTTTAAAAATCATTTTATTTGATTTAATTAATTATCTTCAAACCTGTTTTTTGTTTTCTTTTGTCAACTTGTAATTTTGGAATTTACCCTAACTTGGAAAGAAGCAAAATAAACTCAACAAGCTTTATTTTTAGTTATAACTATAAAGTAGCAATCCCACTTCACAAATAATTTAATGATTTATTTATATTAATTAATTAATTAATAGATATCAATTACTTTCGTTTCTTATATTAGGTTTTCATTTTATCCCTACCTAGTTAATCGAGTATTTTTAAAAAATAAATAAGTATATTGAAGATAATACGATATGTTTTATGAAGGGAAAACTCCATCTAGTTTCGAAATTTAAAATTCCTACTAGATGTAACACTTTATTGTATTATATTTAAACATATTAATTGTGTAATACATAATTTCAGTTAAAGTTTATATTAATATGATTTAGTAGAAAAGTATAATGACCCCCTAATTATGAAAAAAATAGTTTAAAGTTATTCGCTTAATTTGAAAATTTCGAATATAGAAATAAAATAAATAGTAACACATCCGTTTAGGGTAATAAATCTTTTAGATCTTATTACATAAACTAAACTGTCGACAAAACATGAAAGAGAGAGTCCGAATATAATAAATTGATTTCTTCTGGGCGGTAAAAAAAAAAAAGTCTCTTCTGCTTTTTTTTTTTTTTTGTTTTCACGAAATTTATAAAATAATTTTATTAAAATTTCCAAAGTCCAAAAAAATATATTAAATTTTATTTTCAGACCAGACCCTCTCTCTCCTCCCCAACCCATCTTCTACAACCATCTGTCTTCGGTGTTCTTGGATCCTCTCTCTCCACAAACCTAAAATCTCGGGCATTTCGATCTCAGGGAGGATCGTCAAAGATAGGGTTCGTGATGACGATCATAGCGACGCTTTTAGAAACGAAGACAGCTAAATGCTACGCTCCGAGCTTCATCGCCGTCAATCTCTGTCTTGCTTTGATCGACGCCGCTCTCGCTTTCATCGCATTCCTTCAGGTTCTCTCTTCTTCTCCAGTCTCTAAAATTCTGTATCTTTAGGTCAATTTGATTTCAAAGGTTTCGTTTTTATTCCTGGAAATCCGATTTGTGTTCTGACTGTTAGATTGCGTGGGACCGTTTAAGGTCTTCTCGGAAAGTGAAGCATTGTGCATTCGTATATGCTTAAGGCGTGATGAGATGAGATTATTGACTTTTTGTGTTGAATTCAATGAATTGAGTGATTCTGCTCTTTAGAGCTGTGTCTCTTGTTGTTGGTGTTTGATGTGGTTGACCTTTAAGTTTCAGGTCAACTCTCTTTGAATAAGAGATTTTGATTCAGGGAATCTGAATCTGATACGAATTATCAGTAGAAAGTAGATACCTTTCTTTTCAAAAGTGTTAAGAGTGTAGTAGATTAAGATTAAGTGTAGTTTCTAGACACTGAAAGTAATTAAAAAAAAGAGTCTTATTCTCTTTTTTTTGTTGGTTTGGGCTTGTAAGATTTATCTTGGCTGTCTACTGCTTTCAGTTAACTCGGTTTCACCGGCGGGATAAACGAGCTGGATGGACAAGGCAAAAAGTAAAGTCTTCTGATTTTCTTTTAGTTTTATAATGGTATACTTCATGTTACTTGTAATGGTGTGTATCTGACACATATCCATCAATGAAAATATGCAGGTGCTTCATCTTATGATTGGTTCTTCAAACACTGGTAAGTCCTCGGGACATTCCTTAACAGAGACACAGTGAGGGAAAATTAGATTTGTTGAGTCTGGAGCAATTGTATATAAGATCTCTCTACTTCATCTTTTGGCAGGTTCTCTCGTTTATTTTGTGGCTGCGATTATTGCAACTTGCACAAGGTGGCATCATTGGTCCAACGCACTAGGTTTTCTTCTTATGGGTATAAATTCTATTCTTTTGTTATGGTTTGTGTATGTTTTGCACTCCGTTAATATAGTCCCTGATGAATCGAATGTAACTTGCAGCATTTCCTAAAATTCTGTTTCTGGCAACTTTTCTCCTGCTTCTCTCTTTCTGGTACGTATATTGTCAATACTTTCTAAGTAAAATCTGGTTGTATTGTGTAATGCTTGATTAAATTCTTGTTTACAGATAAGACATAGATACTTTTTAATGTTATAGGGTAGATGTTTGCCATCAGGGAAATGGAGAGGAGGAGGATGATGATGATGAAGAAAATACCATCCAGCAAGTGTTGCTTGAGAAAAGCAAAAGCAAAGCAGGTTCTTCGAGTTCAAGTGATCGGAGAAAGTGTTGTTCTTTCCATGGGATTCATGTCGGCACCCGGCAGAAGTTTGTTGTTGCGGTATGAGATACTTTCGGTTTTGTACATTAACCACTAGCCAAGTTCATCACTGTGATCTTTACAAATGTTTATCTTTTTGTTAGGCGGTTGTTCTTGTGTTCATCTTAATGATATCATTTGCAATCCTTATCTGGATTGCTTCCGGAGACAATTCTGCCGATCCTTCATTATTGGCTGAGGTATGTGCTATATATCTACACGTTGATAGTTTCCTCTTTTTCTATCATATTTTTCCGTTACTTTTTCTTGTGAGTTCACTTCTTGACTTCTCGTGTAGGTGTATGTAGATATTTTTGCTTCGATAATTCTTATCACGGGAGGAGGAATATGCTTCTATGGTTAGTGATTGATTCAATTCTTTTCTGGTCTGAGAGCTATTGAGATTTTCTTGTAGCATTTCGAAAATGTCAGTGATTAACAGGCTTATTGCTGTGATCTTATTTATGTTGCTACAATGAGACCATTGGGTTTGATCTAGTAGCAAAGATTCAAAAAGTCATCTATGTTTGTTCTTATTTTCCAGGCCTGCGTCTGCTTTTTAATCTAAGGAAGGTGCGGTCTGAACAGGTTTCAGCAGAGATGCGAAAGGTAACTAATGATATGCTTATTGGTACCGAAGTTGATTTTTTGTTTCCTTTCACATGCCAGTAGAAACCTTACAGTGAGTGTATTTTACTATTTATAGGTATCGGGTTTAGCAGGCGTCTCAGTTGTATGCTTTACCGTCAGCTCTTTAATCGCTCTTCTCACACACATTCCGGTAAGACCCAAAGTATATCTGTAAACCGAAATCTAGCATTGTGTCAATATGCTTAACCAAAAAATAACTTGTGATCTCAGCTCTTCTACCATTGGAACCCAAGCGAATTACACGGCGTCAAGGCATTGGTTCTTCTGATCATATACTATTTCATAGGTAAAGTATAACATCACGTGTTTTCCTTTTGTAGTTTTCTAAGACTTGAAATGTAGTAATATTGATAAGAACGGTTGTTTGACAGGTTCGACCGTACCGCTGGCTTTCGTTTTATGGGTTTTGCGGGAATTACCTCCTCATGACATTGTGAGTAGACAAGAAGAACCAAGAAGAATCACTTATGTCAACTATGACGCTGTTGCAAGGCAGCCTCCTCAGCAGTGGACCGCCACAACTGTTTCGAAAAATCAGGTACACAATTCTCTTGATCAACTTCCAAAGTATGAAGTCATTTCAGGCTCACTAAAGTAGGTTTGTAGTAAGCTGTGGACCGCGTACATGAGATATATAAACCGAACCAAACTGATAACATTCAAACCTAACCGACACCAAATTATTTTGTGTAACCAACAAAAAAAGCCACTCTTATAAGTGGACTCGGTGGTGCAGGTTTCAAAGGCAAGTCCAATATGACCCAAATAAACATCATAGCGATAGCCTGAAGCGAAAACTTCTTCTCTTAAACCTCGTGGAGTTGCGCCGAATTGTGTTGTAGTGGAGTGAAATGAAAATGGAATCAAGCTCACTTTCTTCTCTCGCTCTCTCTGCGTCGCCTTCGAAGACAACAATTTGTTCATAAGATAGAATGGAGGTTGAATCCGAGAAAGCTCTGTAAATATTCCATTTTGATTGCAGTTTTTTTAGTTTTAGTTGCATGATCTGTTGGGGGAGACTTGTGGATATATATATGTGTTCTTACTTAACTGCTTAGTAAGAAATTTGATCTTCCTTGTTAACTAAACAGCCTCCTCATTTAACTCCTATCTCTTTGGTTGTTTAACGTATCTTGTTAAAAAATAAAGTAAAATAAAATACATAGTTAGCAGTGACATTGACTAATCAGGTAAAAGCAAAATAAAAAATCCTTAAATAGCCGTTGTGAACTTTTTGGATATTTGTGATGGTTTCCTGTTTTCGTCTTCCTCCACTGTCACCTTCCTCGCTAAGCAAAAGAATTTAGAGAGAGCTTCGTACTATGCACAAGAGAAAACACACTAAAAAGCAAAAAAGCGAGGGAAAAAGCTAAGACGGAGAAAAAAAAAAAGCCACAAAGCAGAAATACATATTTAAAAATAAACCAATCTCTCGAAGACAAGCCTTTTTCCTTCTTTATCGATCTCTCTTTTCTTTTGTGTTGTTTCCTATAAAGTGGCTACAAAAGGAGATCAATTATCAATTATGATACTCTATTACTTTGTTTTCAGTGATATTCTTGATTTGACGAAGAGTACGTTGGGGTTAGCAACGGATTGTTTCTACTCAAGGCGGCGATGGAAGCTAGTTCGAGTGGCACGGCAGAGTTGCCTCGGTCTCTGTCACGGAGGGTGGCTCCGTCTCGTGCCACCACTATGATGATTGATAGGCCAAACGAAGATGCTAGCGCTATGGATAGCGAGCTTGTTCCTTCGTCTCTTGCTTCCATTGCTCCTATTCTTCGAGTTGCTAATGAAATCGAGAAGGATAATCCTCGAGTTGCTTATCTCTGTGAGTTTGCTTGCTTTTTCATTTCTTTTCTTTTTTCTTCTTTGTCACTCTTGAATTTTCCTAAGCTAAACTAGTAGGAGAAGATATAGTGGGGGTCCTCTTGCTTATATGTTTTAAGTTTGTGAGGATTGAAGTTTGAAAGCTTTAACAAGAAGACATCTTATATGCCAACAGTCTTGTTTGCTTGCTTTTGTCTGTTTGGACTTAAAACTTGTTGTATAGATGTCTTCTTGTCATAGACATGATTTCTGTAACGAGTATGGTTTGCTTTTGAAATGTCCACCGACCGTCAGCATAATTTGTTTAACTCTTAGTTTTCTGTTATATTAGGTCGCTTTCATGCTTTTGAGAAGGCTCATAGGATGGATGATACATCGAGTGGACGAGGTGTTCGTCAGTTTAAGACCTACCTGTTACATAGGCTCGAGAAGGTATATAATATATACTTTCTGGGTGAAGGTAAGAAGATTTCTATTAATTGATCATTAAGAGCTTACACACGTCCTACGTCTTTTTGAAGGAGGAAGAGGAAACCAAGCCTCAGCTTGCAAAAAACGACCCTAGAGAAATTCAGGCATATTACCAGAACTTCTACGAGAAGTATATTAAAGAAGGAGAAACAATAAGAAAACCGTGAGTGCACTTTCCTACCTTTAGGCAAAGATTTTAATAGGCTGAGCCTACTCTTATGTTTTTGGTCTTTTACTTTTCACTATAGGGAGGAGATGGCCAGGCTTTATAAAATTGCCTCTGTATTATATGATGTGCTCAAGACTGTTGTACCCTCTCCAAAAGTGGATTATGAGGTTCGATCTATACACCTTGTAAATATTTGTAATAACTATTTGATTAGATTGCTCTGTGACGCCTCATTTCTCCCTATGCTTATTTTCTTCTTCTGTTGTTTTAGACTCGTAGATATGCGGAAGAAGTTGAAAAGAAAAGAGATAGATATGAGCATTACAACATTCTTCCCTTGTATGCCGTAGGGACTAAACCAGCAATTGTGGAACTTCCTGAGGTGCGTTTGTTTGATACATAATTTGCCATGACAGGTACTCAATTAGTAGGACTAAACTCGTCGTTTTTATTGTCATGTTATGTATTCTGACAAATAGGTCAAGGCTGCATTCCGTGCGGTTCGTAATGTGCGCAATCTTCCTAAACGAAGAGTTCATTTGCCATCTAATGCCCCTGATGAAATGCGCAAGTCTAGAGCTAAGCGTTTCAATGACATACTTGAATGGCTTGCTTCTGAGTTTGGGTTTCAGGTAATGTCCTACTTAAACTGTCTTTCTAAACGCAAATTATATTGATGTTTTTATTTCATATGGTGATTATAGAGAGGGAGCGTGGCAAATCAGAGGGAACACATAATACTGCTTCTTGCTAATGCTGATATTAGAAACAGAACTGATGAAGAATATGATGAGGTGAGCATTGTTGTAGGGTGTGCTTTCTATTGTTCTCCGACTCATCTTCCTGTTACCCTTTATGGTTAGTAATGCTGTAATTTTCTTGCAGCTGAAACCTAGTACAGTCACTGAACTGATGAATAAAACTTTCAAAAATTACTACTCATGGTGTAGATATTTGCACTTGGAGTCTAATCTCAGGTATGTTATTTGTAATAGATTATGTATATGATTACATTTTTCCGCATTCTGTCCTTTGGTCACATATTTGATGATGAATGCTTCAACTTGGTTCTTAAAAAGGTTTCCAGCAGATTGTGATGAAGAGCAGCTGAAGCTTATCTATATTTCACTGTACCTTTTAATATGGGGTGAAGCCTCAAATGTCAGGTTTATGCCCGAATGTATTTGCTACATTTTTCACCATGTAAGTTTACTTAGCTGTAAAATTATTAGAAATGCATACGTTCCATACCTTTCCTCAGATTCTGGATGGTTTGAAATGCTTTTCTTCTTCTCTGTTTTTTTTTGTTATTGTTCCTAAGATGGCAAATGACGTCTATGGGATTCTGTTTAGCAATGTTGAAGCTGTAAGTGGTGAGACATATGAAACAGAGGAAATAATTGATGAAGAATCGTTTCTGAGAAATGTTATAACTCCCATCTATCAAGTCATACGCAATGTAAGTATATCATGTTGTGTATTCTTATTAGGACATTATCTTTTGACTTAAAATGTTTTTACTTACCTTGAGAAGGAAGCCAGAAGGAACAAGGGAGGCACAGCAAGTCATTCACAATGGAGAAATTACGATGATTTGAATGAATACTTTTGGTGAGTTGCTTAAATATTATTTAGTCATTGTCTATATGATCTGGTTTCTCATTGTCAGCGTCCTAATTTATTTGAAGGTCTAGGAAATGCTTCAAGATAGGATGGCCTCTGGACCCTAATTCAGATTTTTTCCTAGGCTCTGACGAGAAAATCCCAGAGAACGAGGTATATCATTTTATATTCTTAAGCACTGTAATTTGGTAGGGTATGAGACTTTGAATTGTGGAAGTTATGTGCCTTTAGTTTAAGGAACTAGTCTTAAGCTGCGGTTA
>KE154921.1:288002-311985 GCA_000411075.1 Sisymbrium irio | reverse complement strand
GGGGGGGGGAAGCCCAAAATATGATAAACATTCTGGAACCTCTTCAGAGATTTGTATCACTTACGTTTTGAGATACTACAGAAACATGATCGTATATGTCTAATGAATTGCAGAGGCAGAATCAAGTCTACGGGAAAAGCAACTTTGTTGAAGTCCGCACATTCTGGAACCTCTTCAGAGATTTTGATCGAATGTGGATATTCTTTGTCATGGCTTTTCAGGTAAAGTTAGTTTTTTTTTTTTTAAAAGTAAAAAAGAGAGGTGATTGGTTTGGAAACCAAAAGTTCTTCAAATGATCAGATTTTGCCTATGTTTTGTAGGCTATGGTAATAGTTGGATGGAATGGTTCTGGATCTCTGGATGCTATTTTTGACAAAGATGTCTTCAAAAAAGTGTTAACCATTTTTATCACTTCAGCGTATCTGACTCTTTTACAAGGTTGTGATTTCAATAGTACTTTCCTGTTTCCTCCTAAGGGAAGAGTTTTTCTTACTTGATGTTCTAATGGAGTTTCTTGTCCTTCTTTTCCCTCCTCAAACTTCATTATATAGCTACACTGGATATTATCCTTAACTTCAATGCCTGGAAGAATTTCAAGCTTTCCCAGATATTGCGGTATCTTCTGAAATTCGCAGTAGCAGCCATGTGGGCGGTGCTGCTCCCAATTGCTTACGCAAAGTCTGTCCAACGCCCAAGTGGAGTTGTAAAGTTCTTCAGCACTTGGACTGGCGATTGGAAGGATAAGTCTTTTTATACGTACGCAGTTTCATTTTACGTGTTACCAAACATACTGGCTGCTTTCTTGTTCCTCGTTCCACCATTTCGGAGAGTCATGGAGTGTTCAGACATGCGAATTATCAAGCTTATCATGTGGTGGGCTCAGGCAAGTATTAAACTACTCTTGTGATTCTTAAAAAACAAAACTGGTTTTTGTTTGTTTGTTTTGTTTTTTTTTCATTTTGTCATATTTGTTTCTTGATGCTTTTCCATCTTGTAGCCAAAACTATATGTTGGAAGAGGCATGCATGAGGACACGCTTTCTCTCTTCAAGTGAGTGACCACCAAATTTTTTGTTACAAAAAATACGAAAAAAAGAAAACTAAGAAAAAAACATGAAAATAAGAATTATAGAAAACAAATCTGACTTCACAAACATTGTTGGACTCTTATTATCATGTTCTTATTTAACGAAACTTATTTATGCTCAGGTATACCTTTTTTTGGATTATGCTACTCATCAGCAAGCTTGCTTTCAACTATTATGTGGAGGTCTGGATTTTGCTTCTATCTTACTCTCTTTAACTTATACTTACTGTGTAGGATGTCTATATGCATATGAGAGCTATGAATTTATCTCTGCTATGGGAGCTTTTCTATATTTCAGTTTCATTTATTGATATCTGTGCAAGTCTTTAGTGCAGACATTACAAAGAGATACACTCTTTTTGGTTATACAATTCTTAGAGTCCGACCACTTTCTCCTTCAATATGTACTTATACACATCGTGCCTTTGCTAAGTCTACTCTGGAACAAAGGTCTTCCCCTTATTAGCACTGGTGACTAAAATTTTATCTTGCAAACAGATACTACCCCTTATTAAACCAACAAAGATTATAATGAAAATGCACATGGGTATCTACCAGTGGCATGAGTTTTTTCCACATGGTAAGTTTTCAGGTTGCCCTCCTTTCTTGTTGCAATGTACATTTCATTAAGCTTGCCTTGACTAATTTATGATTTTATATAGCATCTAACAATATTGGAGTGGTTCTTGCTGTATGGGCTCCAATTGTACTGGTAAGTATATATTAAAGCAGCTCACAGGAGAGAAAGAAATGTTGTTTATTATGGCTTACTTATTTGCGTAAGTTATATTGTGAGTAGGTTTACCTGATGGATACTCAAATATGGTACGCCATTTTTTCAACTCTGTTTGGAGGCATACATGGAGCCTTCAGTCATTTGGGAGAAGTAAGTGAAATTTAACCTTAAGAGATACCGCAACAGAATAAACACTGATGTTTATTGTGCAACTTCAGTTAACTGTTTGGTTTATTACTGTTCACTTCTTGACACGTTTGGCTTTTCATAGATACGGACTCTTGGGATGTTGCGGTCTAGATTTGAATCAATACCAATTGCCTTCAGCCGCACCCTCATGCCATCTGAAGATGCAAAAAGAAAACATGCGGTACTGCGTTATGTTAGAATTTAGTGTACTTGTTGAAAGGTAGATCACACCTTTGTTTCCCTTGTTTGTCATTGATCCATTCACTATGTGAACTATAGGATGACTATGTGGACCAGAAAAACATCACAAATTTCTCCCAGGTGTGGAACGAGTTCATTATCTCTATGAGAAGCGAGGATAAGATCAGTGACAGGTTGGTCGCTATTCTTTTAGAAAAAAACACTTTTGTCACTGTTGTCTTGTTGCTCAGTACAGCAAGCATGCATGTCATGTCATGTAACGTTTCCTTTTTATGCTGTAACTCAGAGATAGGGATTTGCTGCTTGTACCATCTTCTTCGGGTGATGTGTCTGTCATCCAGTGGCCACCTTTCTTGCTTGCTAGTAAGGTAAAAATGTGTGTGTGTGTGTACTTTTTAAGGTCTTCCTTCCATTCTAGTTGCAAATAATGAGTCATTGATAAAAAAAACATGAGTTATCAACTGTTTTAATTTGTTAAGATGCATATTTGATTATTTCAGTTAGCATCGTTCGTATGATATTATCATATATAGAATTAATGTTTTCAACTATGTAGATTCCTATCGCTGTGGATATGGCAAAAGATTTCAAAGGAAAAGAGGATGTTGAACTATTTAGAAAGATTAAAAGTGATGGTGGCTACATGCATTTTGCTGTTATTGAGAGTTATGAGACATTGAAGAAAATAATCTCCGCTCTACTGGAAGATGAAGCGGATAGAAGGTAAACCGGCTTCATGCTACTCTTGGAATGTTCGAAATTCCCTATTATATTATGCTCATGCATCTCGAGCGCTGCCTTCATGAATTCACATTTTTACCTCTTTTAATTAGGGCGATGAAACAAATATTTCAAGAAGTGGACACGAGCATACAACAGCAGAGATTTATATATGAATTCCGGATGAGTGGATTACCGCTCCTTAGCGATAAGCTGGAGAAGTTTCTAAGCATATTGGTAATATTTAAAGTAGAAGAAGGTCCACTTATTCACTACATTTAGCATTACGCATAAACTAATGCTTTTGAAACCGTTTCATGTGCTTATGTTCTGATATGTAAACAGTTAAGCGACTATGAAGACCAGGGGACATACAAGTCTCAGTTGATTAATGTTTTCCAGGATGTAATCGAAATCATCACCAAAGATCTCATGGTTAATGGTCAAGAGTAAGTATAACAAGTCCCCTTCCGCAGATAAAAACATATCTCATCAGATCGTATAGTGTTATGACGTCCTCTTATTTATTATTGCTATAGAATCATTGAAAGGGCTCGTATTCAGACTCCTGATAAAATGGAACAGAGGTTTGAGAAAATTAATATTCACCTAATACGGGACAAACGCTGGCGAGAGAAGGTAATATTCCACAAGCAAATTAATAATACTCTTCATATATGCGAAGAATTGTGGGTGGTAATAGTAATATCATGCATGATATCTGACTCTTTCTTTTGTAGATTGTCCGGCTTCATTTGCTCTTGTCAGTCAAAGAATCTGCAATAAATGTTCCTCAAAATTTGGAAGCCCGTCGCCGTATCACATTCTTTGCTAATTCTCTGTTTATGAATATGCCTAATGCTCCAAGAATAAGAGATATGCTCTCGTTCAGGTGAACTACTAATCTGTTATGGAGTGTCTATTTGGTGGGTGTAGGAATCTAGATTCCTTTTCAGTACTCAATCCATCTGAGTCACTTGATGAAGTCAATGTGATTTGTGTACAGATATTCATTTAGTTGTTCATATCCGTTCTTTATGTTATCTGAAGTATACCCATTGTTTTTGTTCATGTTCAGTGTTTTAACTCCTTACTATAAAGAAGATGTTCTATATTCAGAGGAGGATCTTAACAAGGAGAATGAAGATGGGATCTCAATACTGTTTTACCTGCAAAAGATTTACCCTGGTACATTCTTGATTCTTGACAAAACCAGCAATTTTTATAAAAGAATTCAAATTTACTGAGTTGTGATCTTACGTGAACTAGACGAGTGGACCAACTTTTTGGATCGCGTAAATGATCCGAAGCTTCTTGAGAAAGATAAGTCAGAGTTCCTTCGGGAGTGGGTATCTTACAGAGGTCAGACGCTAGCTCGAACAGGTACAAATGCTTACATGTAAAGTATAATTGCTCTTAAGTATTACATTGTCTATATGCATATTAACCTTTGTCTCTGTGATTGACATTTGCCAGTTAGGGGTATGATGTACTATAGGAAGGCTCTGGAGCTTCAATGCTACCAGGAGGTTGCGGGGGAAAACGGTTTGTGTTTTGTGATGCCAATAACCTGAATGCACTTATCAAAGCTTTTGGATGCAGAACATGAGATTCTTTATTTACTAGTTTTACTACGTCTTGCAGCCAAGTTCAGTGTAGATCAGGCCAAGGCCTCCAATGATGATCAACAGAAGGCTTTCCTGGAACGTGCCAAAGCTCTTGCAGATCTCAAGTTCACTTATGTTGTTTCTTGTCAGGTTTACGGAAATCAGAAGAAGTCTGGTGATATCCACAACCGGAGTTGCTACACTAATATTCTGCAGCTCATGCTGAAGTACGATAAACTCAGATACATTTTGATGAAAGTTATCTCTTGATCTATTTTCTCTAACCGTGTCAATTTTCTAGATATCCATCATTACGGGTTGCTTATGTAGATGAGAGGGAAGAGACAGCAAATGCAAAATCTCCTAAGGTCTTTTACTCTGTACTTCTCAAAGGAGGCGACAAGTTTGATGAGGTAATTTGATGATCTTACTAATAATAGTTCCATAAACTATGGTTAACTTGTACCCCAAGTCAGAACCCTTTTGAATCATATGGAAAAGATTGTTGAGTTTACATGCTTGTTTAGGTTTGTATACGTGTCATTCTTCTTAACTTGAATAGTCTTCCATCATTAGGAAATCTACCGCATCAAGCTTCCTGGTCCTCCAGCTGAGATTGGTGAAGGAAAGCCAGAAAATCAAAACCATGCTATCATATTTACACGTGGTGAAGCGCTACAAACCATAGATATGAATCAAGTATGAATTCTTCTTCATTCTCATAACCGTAGATTTAAGTATCTTATCCTCATGGGTTAGTCTCTGTGCAGGACAATTACTTTGAAGAAGCTTTTAAATTAAGAAATGTGTTGGAGGAATTCAAAAAGGAGCGTGTTGGTAGACGCAAGCCAACGATTTTGGGTCTCCGAGAACATATATTTACGGGAAGGTACACCCACCTTGCAACATATCAGTTTGTAGAACATTTCAAATCATGGAAGTATTATAATTTCTTTATGGTCAAGAAATGCGGCCGACTAGTGTATTCTTACGTTTCTCCCTTTTTTGGTATAGCGTTTCGTCATTAGCTTGGTTCATGTCCAATCAGGAGAGCAGTTTTGTGACAATTGGCCAAAGAATTTTGGCTAATCCTCTGAGGTATGTTCTTCAGGATTTAATTATTTTCCATCACTGCTCTATTAAGAAATATATACTGTTTCTAATTTTTTTTAATTATTTAATCAAGACCTTTATAATAGAAAATTTCTTCCTTGATTTACTTGTTTAACTCACATATAGCTCCTTTATCGATGCAGGGTTCGTTTCCATTATGGCCATCCTGACATATTTGACAGAATCTTCCACATAACAAGGGGTGGGGTGAGCAAGGCTTCCAAAGTAATAAATCTGAGTGAGGATATCTTCGGAGGTAATGGCATCTTCGTTCTCTAAATGTTAAGCTATAGAGGATTAACAGTTGGTTCCAAGCAAAACTAAAGAAGATGCCTATTTGTTTATCTATGTATGTAGGCTTCAATTCAACTCTCCGTGGGGGATACGTTACACATCATGAGTATATCCAAGTTGGAAAGGGACGAGATGTGGGGTTGAACCCGATCTCGATTTTTGAAGCGAAAGTAGCAAATGGAAATGGGGAGCAAACGCTAAGTCGTGATGCTTACCGCTTGGGGCATCGGTTTGACTTTTACAGGATGCTCTCATTCTATTTTACGACCATTGGATTCTATTTCAGCAGCATGGTATGCTCCCACGATAAATATCTGAAGTCTTCTCTTAGTTCTCTTTAAGTTTCATATTGGCATTGGAATGTCAACATAGTAAATGTTTCTTAAACCTCAATCTATGAGAGATATTTATTACTAATCAAAAAGGCTATAATCATTATATATAACGGTTTTGACATTTGTGTTTGTTTCAGCTCACGGTGATTACGGTTTATGCATTCTTGTATGGACGTATGTACATGGTTATGAGTGGAGCGGAGAAAGAGATCCTAAGGCTCGCAACCCCGAATCAGCTAGCTGCTCTTGAGCAGGCTCTGGCTACACAGTCAATATTTCAGCTAGGTTTCTTGATGGTGCTGCCGATGGTAATGGAAATTGGGTTGGAGAAAGGTTTTCGCTCAGCGATTGTAGATTTCTTCATAATGCAGCTGCAGCTAGCTTCCGTGTTCTTTACGTTCCAGCTCGGGACAAAGTCACATTATTACGGGAGAACAATCTTACACGGTGGTTCCAAGTATAGACCAACGGGTCGCGGGTTCGTTGTCTTTCATGCAAAGTTTGCGGAAAACTATAGGTTATATTCGAGAAGCCACTTTGTGAAGGGACTAGAGCTGCTTTTGTTGCTGATCGTTTATCAAGTCTATGGGCATTCATATCGGAGTTCAAACCTTTATCTGTATATAACGGTCTCCATGTGGTTTATGGTTGGCTCTTGGTTGTTCGCACCATTCATATTCAACCCTTCAGGATTTGAGTGGCAAAAGACGGTTGACGATTGGACTGATTGGAAACGATGGCTTAATGATCGAGGTGGTATAGGTATCCCAGTTGATAAAAGCTGGGAATCGTGGTGGAACTTAGAGCAAGAACATCTCAAACATACGAATATAAGAGGAAGGATTTTGGAAATCACACTTGCTCTTCGCTTTTTCATTTATCAATACGGCATTGTTTACCAGCTGAATATCTCTCAGCGCAGCAAGAGCTTTTTGGTAAACAAAAAGTCATTTTTCTTTTGCATCATCAGTTTGGTCTATGATCCAATAGCCTCAATATCTTTTTACTTCCTCTTTGTTAGGTTTATGGACTCTCTTGGGTGGTTTTGCTCACATCATTACTTGTTCTAAAGGTTTCACAAATCCTTCTTCGCTTAGTTAACTATATGATGTAGTCATGATTCAATGCTTATGCTTGACTCGGTTTACTTTGAATCCTCAGATGGTATCTATGGGAAGACGAAGATTTGGAACGGACTTTCAGCTAATGTTCAGGATTCTTAAGGCACTTCTCTTCCTCGGCTTCTTGTCAGTGATGACTGTGTTATTTGTTGTGTGCGAACTCACGTTTACCGATCTCTCTGCTTCCATGCTTGCTTTTCTTCCAACCGGTTGGGCGATTCTTTTGGTGAAATATTCAT
Source organism: Sisymbrium irio (assembly GCA_000411075.1). Taxonomy (NCBI): domain Eukaryota; kingdom Viridiplantae; phylum Streptophyta; class Magnoliopsida; order Brassicales; family Brassicaceae; genus Sisymbrium; species Sisymbrium irio. The sequence continues at coordinate 304,344 of KE154921.1, read as the reverse complement.
GAAACCTTCCTTCAGAAATTATTATATCTAACACTTGCATCATGTTCTTAATTTTGAACAACTTATTTTGTCGTTGTTGTTGTTTTTTTTTTATCAGATTGGGCAAGTACTTAGGTCACCGATCAAAGCATTAGGGATATGGGACTCGGTGAAGGAGCTAGGAAGAGCGTATGAGAAGATAATGGGACTTGTCATCTTCGCACCAATCGCTGTTCTGTCTTGGTTTCCCATTGTTTCTGAGTTTCAAGCTCGTCTTCTTTTCAATCAAGCTTTCAGCAGAGGCCTTCAGATCTCTATGATCCTCGCTGGTCGGAAAGACAAAGCAGCTTCTTCGTACAAGTAACTTAAAAACATACTCGGTTTTCTGGCTTCTTGAGTCTTAAGGCAGCAACCTTCTTCGCTAGAACGGTGTCGTTTACAGTAGTTCAATAGTTGTCTATAAGTTATAGGTTTAAATTATAGTTGTTCCTTTCGCTGGACTTTGGACACCTCACTCTTTCATCATCATTCATGTGTTGTAGTTATCACCATGATTTTGACATATGCGTCTTTAATAATATAGCTAGCAGCAATGTTGATTTTCTTTTCGTATTGACTAATACATATGGGTATTTTTTACAATAAAAGTCGATGAGAAAAATATTGAATTGACCCTAAATTCTTGAATGCACATCATGAAAACTTGATAATTCTTTTTGAATTGTTTTTGGATGATTATAGTATTAATATATATTTCTAGTTATTGCTAGATACACCCATTAAATGTCCGAGTGATACATGATGAAACTTCAATTTCTTCATCATTTGGCTTTTTCTTGCATGTGACAAATATTGTATTGTACAAGAGAGAAAAACAAAATACTAATAATGTGATACATACCCGGAAAAAATGGGAAGAATACATTATATACAGAAATTCATAAAGATTAGAATGTGCTCATAGAGTTTTCTTTTGTAGCTTTCAGTTTTAAAATGTTTTTGACTGAGAGAGTCTTAAGTACAGCAAATGTTGACCAAAAAAGTACAGAAAAATCGAACTTAATTTTGAAAAATATTTTAGATACAGAATCAAAACCAATTATTTTCAGATTCATACATTTAATAGAAACGTGTTAATACAAATTCTATATAAAATATGTAAAATTAATTTAGTTTGAAATTCGAGGGACAGTTTGAAAATTACCTTGTTTATGATTTAAAATTTGAGAAATACACCTCTATTTTTACTTTTTGAAAACTACACTTTCCCATATGTGATAAGTCAATTTTATTCTACTATTGGTTAAAAATTATAATAATTAATTTAAAATTCGAAAATATTAGTGTTATTAAAAAATATAGTATTTATTAAAGATAAACACAGTTTTGAGATAAATAAAATGTTGAGATAAATACATGTTATTTTAATCCAGATAAAAGAGATAAATACATATTAATAGTTTAAAGTTTTTAACATTTGATTTTTTTTTTTAAATTATCTATACTTTCCTATATATGTTAAGTCATTTTATATGTTATTAATTATAAATTATAATAATCAAACTTAAAATTCTAAAATATTATAACTATCAAATTATTAGTATTTATATTTGTTAAATAAAATATTAAGATAAATATGTTATTTCAACCAAAATATAGACAAATACATATTAATATTTTAAATTTTATCTCTACAAAATTTTAGTTTTAAATATGTATATAAAAATGCCTACTGAAATTTTTTATATGTTTTAAAATTTTTTTATCAATTAAAACTATTAATTTAGATAAACATTTAAATAAAATAGTTTAGTCATTTTACTTATGAATAAGTGTATTTTCAAAAAAATAAAAAGATGGTGTAGTTCTCAAATTACAAACTCATGAGAATATAGTTTTCCAAATTTCCTCTTTAGTTATGATGATTGTTTAAAAAAGCAGTTATTTAATTGGTTTTGTTCTAGGTAATAACAACCCTAAATCCAAATTCAAATATTTAAAAGATCCATAAATATTTTTGTTTTACATATTTTAAGAGGATTTTCATTTTATATTTTTGAAAATAACGGTCCATAACATCATTTTAGCTTCTGCAAAGCAGAGATAATAACTTCTTGGATTATGTCATTAGAAACCAAATTTGTAGATGAGCATACTGTAGAAGAGTTTGCTAAATTTGAGGCGCTCCCAAATTCACAATCAAACAAAGTCTTCACTACCATATTTTTCAAAAAAAAAAAATATAAATAAAGCCATCTACAAATACACAATACACTCACAAATATGCTTGATAGTAAGTCGTCAGCCACAACATGTTTATCATCCAATGTCAAATCTGTGTACGTACTATGCTATCATTTGCATAACCTATGCCTTTCTTTGAGATTTAGTACCAAAAATCTTGATTTCGCCTAAACGTCAAACTAAGCATAACCTATGCCTTTCTTTGAGAATTTTTGACAGTTTCCTAATTACTTATCACTATAATATATCATCTAAAAAACAATATGTTTAAAAAACGGTTATCCAAAATACTTAAAAACATGTGCTAGTAGATGTGTAATTAGGTCATTTCTTGATTTTTTTGGGACCTATAAATGAATTAGAAGAATTGTATAAATGAGATATTCTTTGTTTTTTTATTATATATAAAAATGGGATATTCTTTGTTACATACAAAGAGTAGTTGTTTTCTTTTCAGTTTTCATTAATTATGCAACTTTTGAGTTTTTACGCATTTGAAGAAATGTGATGACGACAATATGAGAAAGACAATCACAAAGAACGAAGGAGAATAACAAGTCGATATCAATTAAACTTTATCATATGCCACTAACCCGTAACCCCCAATGATCTAGAGATCTTTAATTCAATGAGTGCCCATATCTTTCAGAATTATTTTTTATATTCCCTAATGTATTTTCTCTTTTAATGGTTCTCACAACCTATCAAAAGGAAAGTGTGATGGTATTTCTATTCAAATTTCTGATAGAGTAATGATTCATACACGCAATTTTACTCTGACTCTTTAAACACATAAATTTCTTACTCAGAATAGTAACTTACAGAAAAAAAAATCATTAAACTATAGAATTTATATGAAAAAATGTGAACAGATCAGTGTAACTATATGTTGTGACTAGAGAAAATGACGGCTAGGATTGGAAAGGGCGATTTTAGAGTTTCGGAAGACTTGTCTCGAGATGTGGTCATGGATGATACAGGTGGGCTAAGCGGTTAGTGGGAAGTGCTGGTGGAGGTATGAGAAAACCGGAGGATGTGTTGGAGGAATCGTTTGTCGATAAGAGAGTTACGCTGAAGTTCCCGGATGGGGAAGACGGTGAACCAGTGATAACTATAGGGAAGGAAGTACTTGATGCTATGAATGGTTTGTAGAAGTAGTGCATGATTGTGAAAGTGCTAGGGAGGAATGTGCCACTTATGGCTTTAAACTGTAAGCTTCGGGAGTTGTGGCAACCTAAGGGAGCGATGTTTGTAATGGATTTACCTCGGCAGTTCTTCATGATTCGCTTTGAAGTGGAGGATGAATACATGAAAGCTTTGGTGGGGGGGCCGTGGAAGGTGTTTGGGAGCTATCTTATGGTTAAGGATTGGTCTCCTAGCTTTGATCCAGCTAAGGACGATACTGNTTAAGATAAATATGTTATTTCAACCAAAATATAGACAAATACATATTAATATTTTAAATTTTATCTCTACAAAATTTTAGTTTTAAATATGTATATAAAAATGCCTACTGAAATTTTTTATATGTTTTAAAATTTTTTTATCAATTAAAACTATTAATTTAGATAAACATTTAAATAAAATAGTTTAGTCATTTTACTTATGAATAAGTGTATTTTCAAAAAAATAAAAAGATGGTGTAGTTTTCAAATTACAAACTCATGAGAATATAGTTTTCCAAATTTCCTCGAAATTCGAAGTCAAACAAGAAGTCATTCAACTAGTCAGATATGAGAAGATAAGAACCTAAAAAAATACTTGAAAGCCTGCATAAGTGAACAGTGAACACCTTCTTCTGTACTTGTGTTCTCTCTTTAATCTCTATCCACTTCGGTGTTTTCTCCATATTTTTTTAGCTTTTCACAAAAGTAATTAAAAAATAAATAAATAGTTATAATAAATTATTATTTTCTATTCATCCAGCTATAAATGCCACAGTTGTCAAAGTTCACCATCTTTGCTTTCCCTTCACTGCTCTCTCTCTCTCTCTTCTCTCTTTCTTTCTTTTGTTTCTTCAAATTGCAAATCAAGCTTCCTTTCCAGCTTTACTACATACTCCACCAACAATCTCACCCAACTTCTTTCCTCCCTTTAACCCTTCATTAATTCCTAATCCACAAACCCAATCTCTCTTCTTCCTTTTCTTAATCCTTAACATTTGTAATCTTATATACTCTCCATTATTCAATACTTAAAGAGTATAAAGATTCAATCTTTCTTCTGATTCGTTGGTGGGTTCAAAAGCTTAAAGCTTTGGGAGAGAAGCTTCAATTGCAATTCATCATTAGCCCTACACATCTACTGCTTATCTGCGTCATCTTTCTTTACTTCAAGTTTTCTCCTTTGGGTTAAAGAAAGGCGGAACCTTTTTGTGTTTTTTGTTTCTTCTGCTCTGCTCTAAGCAGATGATTAACCTAAAAGTCAAGAGCTTAGTCGCTACATTCTAAGGTAATAAAAAGATTCTCTCTTTTGGGTGTGAATGTGTGATAATGTCTCTTGCTTCAATCGTAAGTGATTCTTTTTATCCAATGGTTTGAGAAATGGGTTTCCTTTTTTCATTTACTTGACTCAGTTTTAGTTTGGTGACAAATGTTGGAAATTTAATGCACGTAAGCTGTTTGTTGATATGCCGCAATTAATTGCTGATTTTGCGCGTGCTCCTTTGTCGATTGTATCTGTCGTATTTCTCTGGTCCAAGTAGTTATCGATATTAGATTCTTCCATTTGTCAATGAATCCTAGTTTTCAGATTACGTTGGGAAGAGATAAAAAACATAAGTTACTTTCCGCTTGCTTTGTAAGATTTGTCAAAGTCAGAGATGTCTTAAAGTCTTGTTTGTGTATGCAAGAGGTTTTAATTTTGGTAAGTTTTTATTGTTTGTTTTGTTTCGCAGGTGGGAGTTTGTGTAAGTTGTGAGCAGAAAGGGAGTAAAGATGTCATCTGAGAATCCTTTGAGTGATGAAATGTCGAAGAGGATCTCTTTATTTGGTTTGACTGATGTGAAACTGTGGGTGTTGGTTTGTTTTGTGGTTGGCATATTCGTAGCTTTGGTTCTCTTCATCTTATATGTATGGATTACATTCCGTCGAAAATCTCGGAGATCATCTCAAAAGTTGTTACCTTTCGGTCAAATACCACGCGTGGCCAAAGATATCAGGGTTGATGATAGAGCTGGGTTTCAAAACCACAATCAAAATGTATGTATTACAGTTGCTGATAAATCGAGTGATAGAAACTCGGGGAAGATGATGTCTTACTTGGCAAGAACAAAGTCTAGTGATAATGATAGTATAAGTCAGTGTAGCTCTGTGCATCATCATGAGAGAGCTTGTAGCTCTCACTCCGGTGAAGAAGGAAGCTTTGGAGCGGCTTGGAGACAAGCTTCCCTTTCGCAGGGCGGACTTGTAACAGCATCTCCTTTGGTTGGTTTGCCAGAAATATCTCATCTTGGTTGGGGACACTGGTTTACTCTTAGGGATCTTCAGCTAGCCACCAATCGTTTTGCTCCAGAGAATGTAATCGGTGAGGGTGGTTATGGTGTAGTTTATAAAGGTAGACTCATCAACGGTAACGATGTTGCTGTAAAGAAGCTTCTGAACAATCTGTAAGTTTTTGTTTGGGATTATCAAATGTTTGTTAACCCGGTGGTTTGTTTCCTTTGTACTCTATAGTAATCCTATTATAATTTTGTCACTAGGGGACAGGCTGAAAAGGAATTCCGGGTTGAAGTTGAGGCTATTGGTCATGTACGGCACAAGAATCTCGTAAGGCTTCTAGGATATTGCATAGAGGGTGTTCATCGGTGAGTCTCACTTGCCTCTTATCAGTCTGAATATGTTACTAATTCAGTCTCATCAGTAATCTCCTGTAGAATATACAATTACTATGACTAGTCCCACGAATTCGTTTCTATTTCGATGTAATGCAGGATGCTTGTTTATGAGTATGTGAATAGTGGTAACTTAGAACAATGGTTACATGGAGACATGGGGGAACATAGCAGTCTCACTTGGGAGGCACGCATGAAGATATTAATTGGTACTGCACAAGCGTAAGTTGTTCAAATGTGACTTTTGCTTGAAATGTTAGATGTAACTCTTAAATGGGATAATAACATGGTCTGCACTATACAATTCACAGGCTTGCTTACTTACACGAAGCTATAGAACCAAAAGTAGTACACAGAGACATAAAAGCAAGCAATATCCTGATTGATGATGAATTCAATGCAAAGCTTTCGGATTTTGGGTTAGCCAAGCTCTTAGACTCTGGTGAGAGTCACATAACAACTAGAGTCATGGGCACTTTTGGGTAAGCCTCATAACTGTACCTTTTTGGCGATGACGGGAAACGTATTCGTTCTTATGAAAGGCCATGTGTATGTGTATTTGTGTCAGGTATGTAGCACCTGAATATGCTAATACAGGTCTATTAAATGAGAAGAGTGACATATACAGCTTCGGTGTCCTACTTCTAGAAGCTATAACTGGAAGAGATCCAGTTGATTATGAACGTCCAGCTAATGAGGTAGAATAGATTTATCTGCTTTGTAAATGTATCCAAGAGTTTTGAATATGTTAATTTAGTGCTGAAACATGTGTTTGTCATTGGCAGGTGAATCTGGTTGAGTGGCTGAAGATGATGGTTGGTACAAGAAGAGCTGAAGAGGTTGTTGATCCAAAGATTGAACCAAAACCGGCTACTCGTGCTCTGAAACGTGCACTTCTTGTTGCCCTGAGATGTGTAGATCCAGAATCAGAGAAACGACCCAAAATGAGCCAGGTTGTGCGGATGCTTGAATCCGATGACCAACTTTTTCGTGAGGTATGTATGTAATAATAATAGCGATGGCCCTAATCTAGAGCAGTCTTATAAACAAGTGATTTCTTTTTGCAGGAGCGGAGGAACAGAAAGAGTAGAACAACGAGTATGGAGATTGTGGAGACCATGGAGGAATCAGCTGACACAAGCAAACGGCCTGGCCACTCAGAGAACCACACTACAAAACCTGAGTAGACTCATGAAATGCAGAAAATAATTTCTAGAAAAATTGAGCATTTGATCATATAATTATTGTTTTGAGTTAATTAATTGTTATAATATATATCATCCACCGAGAGAAAGAGGTCTTACCCAAAAGGAAAAAATGTTCCTTGGAATTGAATTGTACAGCAAAACAAAGTCGACATCATTGCAGCACGTACCATCCGGTTAAGGACAATTTTCCACAATTCAAGAGAAATCAAAAGGAATAGAATGAAATGAGAAAATAACTTGGAGAAGTATCAAACAGAAATCAAAAGGAATAGAATGAAATGAGAAAATAACATGGATTATCAAAACGAAACTATGGATGGAACTCATGGAAGAGAAGGAGTGTGTGATAGTCGATGAGGGTGACGCGTTAATTTATAACTCTTGTGAACCACGTAACTGCATTGGTAACATGCATAACTTGGTACCAAAATGTTGATCAACCCACAAGCATCACAGGGAGATGAGACTGGCCGAGGAAACAAGGCGAGTAAATAGTTACGGCTTTTTGGAATTTTTTATTGTAAGAGGAGGAATATTTTGGCGCAATGGAAATCCAAGGAAAAGTTCCATATAGAGCAACAATAAAATCATTAGCCGAGATCATTTCCACACCAAGTGCATCTATCAAACATGATATTGGGTTTTTGGCCCAATACCAATAGTTTAAAGGTATTTAGACATGTCCAAATCAGAAGAACGTAGAAAGTTATAGAATGCACCGTATTTGGTGTCGGACATGATCTCAGTTTCGTAGTTTAGAAAGGTGAAAGTTAGGGGGTGTTGACGGTGATAAGGGTGAATCATCTTACTTGGAAATACAATACATTCACTGTTGAACTCTAGATCGCATTTTCTGCAGTTTGAAACCGACTCAAGCGCCTCAACGAAAGAGCTGAACTTCAACAGCCTTCGTCCTCAAACAGTATTCTGTTATTTCTCGACTATGTGGTTTTCGTCGACCACGCTGTTTTTCCCGCACGCAAAGCAGTCATGCTTAATCTTATAACCGGCTAGGAGAGGTTGTGAGGTTGAGCTGGATCGGAACCAATGCATCTTGGCCCTTCTTCATCACCCATATTCTTACTGCTTTGGTTTTAATTCTTTTGATAGAAGTGTGTAAATATTTGTGGTCTCACCTTATGTCTCTTTAAGCTTGTGGAGCTACCATAAATCTACACCTGAATAAGATTAAACAAACTATAATTAAATGAAAAAAATAGCCTCATCTATCCATCTTAAACAACAATGACCAACATAAAACTTAATTATATCATCATCAATTGACCCAAACCAAAATTTGTTTTTAAATTATCTTCCCAAGATCTGTCTCCAGACTGTCCACGTTACAACCAGTATATTATCTATTAGATTTATATTATGTAGGCTCATAAAGTCAAATAGGCTTGAGAGGAGAATTAAACTCTCTTAACTAATCCTTCCAAATAAACAAGTACATGCTCTTATTTATTAGTGTGGTGCGAGACCGCCATTATACCACTTTGTTTTTATGTTAGTTTTTGTGTAACTAGAATTTGATGTATGCTATCAAATGTTTTATTTCCATGAAGAGTATATTCAAACAATTACAGTTTTTTCTAAATTACTATTACATTTTCGAGATTACTAAAATTTCATCATCAACGTGAGTCAGCAGATTGGTAATGAGACCAATACTCTTTGACAAGCTTCCCGAACAACGAGTCTTCACTCTTCATCAACTTCGTCGGCTCATCATACTCCACAATTCGTCCTAAGTTATCAATCAAACACATCAAAACAGAGTTCATGATTCAGATCAAAGAAAATTAAAATGATGTAACACTCACCATCGCTGATGGAGAGAACCCTTGTACAATCCATGACAGTGGGGATACGGTGTGCGACGGTTATCACAGTGCAATCAGCAAATTCTCTCCGTATTGTTTTCTGAAGTATCAAATCTGTAGCGTTGTCTATCGACGCCGTTGCTTCGTCCAGGACCAATACTCTACTTCTTCTCAAAACTGCTCTGCCTAAGCAGAACAACTGTCTCTGTCCCATGCTCCAGTTTGATCCATCCTCCACAACTAGACAAAAATAACGCAAATAAATCCATAATTAATCATTTCTTTCACTTTCTTTTTATAGAAAAGAGTTACCATTTTATGATAGATAGAAGTTTGTTTGTTACCTAATGAATCTAAGCCGTTCTCTTTTTCTTGAACCACTTCTTTCAGCTGACACTTCCCAAGAACCTGCATGTTGTGAAAACATTAATCAGCAACTTTTTCGTAAGTTCGTAGTTTCAAATAGGGTTTCTACTATTTAGTTTGGCTTACCTCCCAAATCTCAGCATCTGAATGCTGACACAAAGGATCCAGATTATATCTCACTGTTCCATTGAACAGAGTTGGATCCTGAGGTATAATCCCAAACCTTGATCTCAGATCATGAACTCCAATTTTGGAGATGTCAATGCCGTCAACGACAATCTTTCCTCCAACGGGCTCAACAAGTCTGAACAAAGCACTGATCAGAGTCGTCTTTCCGCTACCAGTCCGGCCAACAATTCCAATCTTGTGCCCTCCTTCGAATATGCAGCTGATTCCTTTTAGAACCAATGGGGACTCTCGTCTGTATCTTATCTGTATATGAACATTATAAGATCAATGAATACTCTCATTTTCTGAATTAGGGAGTGGAGAATGTATATAATCAAACTTGCCTGCAAATCAGAGATTTCGACTCGGCCTGTAACCGGCCAGTTAACCGGTGGTCGGGTATCTTCTATTACTTCAGGAGCCTCAGGTGTTAAATGTGTGTACTGATTAAGCCTCTCAACGGAAATGATCCAGTTAGCTAAGTAGCATTGGTTCTGTACGGAGTAAACAAGTCCCATATTCAAAGATAAACCGTAAGATAGCGCCATACCGATGAACCCTGCGCAACACGGCACCATACAGCAAACATTATTAGTAAGCAAACAGTACTGAATTCCGATCTCATGGAACCTCTTCTTTCCGTTGATGACTCACCTGAGCTAAATGTTCCTGTAGGGAGCAAAACCATGCAGAAAGCGGTGGAGGCTAGAACAATGGCACTGACGGTTTCAAGCCGCTGGATCAGCCATTCATTAGCTGCAAAACTGTGGAGGAAAGGACTAGCGTTTGTGTCGATGAGTGTGAGACTTTTCTTGAAAAACCTCTCTTCTTCATCAAACGCCCTGATCGTTATTGCTCCTGCTACTGATTCTGCTAAATGATTCGCCACCAAAGATTTTGTTGTGCCGTTGATCCTCATTAACTCCTTTGCCGTTTGGAAGTAGTACTTCTGTAAACCGATGGAAAGGAAAGAAAACAGAAACTCTTTCTTAAGAAAACACATAATTTGACAAGAAGAATTCAAGAAGCAAGAAAAAGAAACAAACCTGTAAACGAAGTGCTAGATAAATCATGGGAACAGATACGAACAAGACTTGCCAAGTAACAATAGCTAAAACTACAAGACTAAAGCACGTGTTTACTGTAGACGCAACCACAAAGATCAGACCGAAAGGAACGTCAAGATCTACGATGCTCAAGTCAGATGAGACCTGCACAAGCCACATAAATTACACTGTTAAAGTACTAGACTACAAACATTATTGTTCATCAAGTTCATCAGCACGTACCCTACTAAGAATCCGTCCAAGAGGCGTGGAGTCATAAAATGCCATAGGCGCTCTAAAAAGAGAGTTTAAGAGATGAGAGAACAATGACGTTGATGACTTCATGCACATAATCACAACACAGATAGATCTAACCAACAAGCAGAGAACCGAGCTCAGTCCAATCAACAAGTAGACCAAGATCAACTTCAAAGTGCTAACTTTGGGATTCTCTACGTTTGCAGCCATCCAAGAGTTTTGTAGAATCTGTCCAACTGCAAACATGATCTGAGCTAGGCTCGCTATGAGGAAGAATATGTAACCTTTGTTCTGATTCAAGTACTGTATGTACGGCTTCAACCCTGTGTCTCCCTTTTCTCGCACTTCCTGTTTGATTAAACGACTCGGTTTCAAGACATTGGATTGAGCATACGACGAAGGAGGAGCTCTCTTGATTTCCTTCACCGGTTTGCTGGGGTTGTCTACCGCAATCACTCTTTCGGAACCAGCAGTTTCTCTGTGAGCGTTCACGAGATCTTGAAAGTCTTTGCTTCTGGCTAGGAGTTCTTGGTAAGTATCAGCTTCAATGATTTCTCCATCTGACATCAACTAGAGAAAGAAGTACAATTAACAAACGAGACAGAAACTTAAAAACCAAACATTCAATTCGGATTTCAAGATCAAAGTACCAAGACTGAATCAAAAGCAGGCAAGAAATCCACTTGATGCGTTACGAGTAACACAGCTTTTCCCGCAAGAGCATCCATAACGTATTCCTGCAATCACGCTCGTTAGCTTTAAGCCTTTAACATTCCCAAGAAAGTGATAATGGGAAGTCTCGGTTAAGTGAGTATTTACTTTGAACAAACTCGTAGCAGTGTGCGCATCAACGGCACTGAATGGATCATCAAGGAGATAAATGTCAGCATCTTGGTAAAGCGCACGAGCGAGTTGAATTCTCTGTTTCTGTCCTCCGCTTAGATTAACACCTCTCTCACCGATCTCAGTCTGGTCTCCATCAGGTAAGAGCTCAAGATCTTTGTCTAGGCAAGACTTTCTAACTGTCTCACGGTAACGTTGTTCATCCATCACACCTCCAAAGAGGATGTTCTCTCGTATTGTCCCCGTTTGAATCCAGGCAGTTTGAGAAACATAGGCGATCGTGCCATAGAAATCGATCTGTTGAATGATTCACACCAAAAAACAGAAACATAATGTTGGTTTCTATCAACTTGTTAGAATCTATAAAGCTTAAGAGATGATCAAACAATGACTTACCGTTCCTGAGACACACGGAGTTTCACCGAGAATGGCAGCTAAAAGCGTTGACTTTCCTGAGCCAACTTCACCACAAACAGCCACTTTATCCCCAAGCTTTACCTCAAGACTCACATTTCTCAAGTTTGGTTTAGTTGCACTTTTCTCCTCCCACGAAAAGCTCGCAGATTTGATCACGATTGCGTTTTGATCGCCTTCTGACCTCTTCTTTCTCCGCCTCTCACCACCTTGAAGCTCAGGAGCTTCTAGAAACGTTGCGATACGACTGAAGGCAACTTTAGCCTGAATCGTCACTCCAATCACATCAGGGATCATTCTTACTGGATCTTGGACCAGACGTAGCGTCGCCACAAAAGTGAAAACGTTACTTGCTCTCAATGGAATGTCGAGGAAATAACAAGTGGCAAAAGTTGCAGCAGAGACCAACACCGGTGATGACCAGAAGAGAACCGCATTGTAAGCCTTTCTCATCTGAACCGCCTTCAAAGATTTTAACTCCGTGTTCCTTAGCTTCTCTATAACCTTCTTGAAATGTGATTCCCACGCGTAAAGCTTCAAGACCTTCATGTTGACAAGAGACTCGTTGCAGGCCTTGAGTCTCTCGTCCTGAGCGGTCATGAGTTCGCTTTGGAACTTGTTCTGAAGCTTTGCGATAGGAGCGTTGCAAAGAACAGTAAGCACTATCACAGCTAGAGCTGAAAACGTAGCAACTCCAACAGAATGAAAGAGAATCCCAAGCGCGATGAGTAGCTGAAAGCTTGTTGTCCAAAGCTGGTGAAACCAATAAGGAAATTCCCCGATTCTGTAAGCATCAACAGTCGCGTAGTTCATTATCTCGCTGCCTGAATGGATCAGTCTTGAAGAGGTATTCAATCTCAGCTGTTTCTTGTATATAGCAGCAGTCAAAAGAGACCTCACGCGTAAACCAACAAGTCTACTTCTGAAGTACCATTGCCTCTGCGACAAAGACTCTACACTCTTTGAGATGAAAAGCAACACAGCCAACACAATCCCTTCGTACCTAAACATTTCGTTGCCTTCAGCAACCAAAATGAAAGCATTCAGAAGCAAAGGACCAGCTGAAACAGCAACAATCTTCATAAACGCAAAGCAACCAGAGATCAAAACCTCTCTCCAGACACAAAGAACAGTCACTTTCAAGATCGAAGGCCGACAAGAATCTCCTAATCTTCTCTTTTGCTCATTGAGATTCTCCTCAAACAAAGAATAACAAGTCTCTGCACGCTCTTCCTCGCGCAGCACCGGCATATCTTCTTCCTCCAAGTCTTTAACATTCCCTCTCTTTATCAGAGGATTCAACCACCAGAATGATAGCTTGCTGAACAACCCAGCTCTTGCAAACTCGCTGACCCGGTTATCAAAATCGGTTTTTTCGTTGTACCCATTTGAATCACCAACATGAAGAGGCTCATACAAGCTACTCTCACCAGAATCTTCAAAGCTATACCCTTTATAAGCGCTTAAGAGTAACAACACTGACCCAGGCAGTAATAAAACATCAAGAACCGTCCTAATAGCTAACTCCTCTCCAGAAACAGCATTGTTCACAGATAAACAACTCGAGACCAAAGCATAGAAGAAGGAGAAAACAGATAGCAATCTCAACGAAGGTTTCCGTATTCTTGTTCCTCTAAGACATACGACGAAGTTAATGAAGAGCCATGTGAATCCTTGAACCGAACTCACTAGCCATAGAACTAAGGGCTTGTTAGGGTTGTCTTGTAAAACCCAAATCCCTAAAACTAAATCTAGAGATCCGATGATCCCGTTGAACAAAGCAGACACGACTCGAAGATAACGGAACTGGTGATTATGTTTAGGAGGTTCCTTGTGAAACAAGCAAATACAGAGACTTACGAATGAGAGAGTGATACCGAAACATATCTGCAGAAGTCGAAGAGTGCAGTTTGATGTGTGGTGATTCCCGCAGAACAAAGTCCAGAAATTTCCACTCATTTCTTTGTTCTGGTTTCTTCTCTCCCTAACAAAGAAACCAGCTTTCCAAGAAAAGAAAGTTGTACTCACTTCCCTTTTATTTTCTGGTCTGATTTTCTGGTGATATAAACAAGAAGGAAGAGATGGAGAAGAAAGAAAGAAAAAGCGTTAGAGCGGGAAACGAAGGAACGATTCAAGAAAGCTAGTAGAAAAATCAGAGAAGAGAAGAAGAAGATTTATTGGTGTCTGTGGACATGAAGAATACGTAAGACAATCGTACTCAATTTCTCTGCTAGATTTGATGGTTACAGCCTTTTTATTACTTTCCGCTGCTGCAGAGCTCGAAATGCATGTATTTTTTTAATAAATGGAAAAGGGAATATGATTTTATTTTATTTTACCATTATAATTCGTTAGTTTGTTTTCTGTTACAGAAAATATTGGAGGTTTTCATAGATATCCAAGGAAAAATATTATAAATATTTACTGTGCATGCCACTATGTTTTACATATTATTATCACTCTGACACTCTTGTCTCGATACATAAAAAAATATTTAAGATAAATTGTACTGACGTGTAATATTTGCTGTTTAATAAGACTAGACAAATGTACTCATATCAAATTTTCCACAAATTGATTGATTGTTGTGTTTGTTTTTTATTTTAGAGTATGTACAAAATATTACCAAAGTCAAAGTCTTGTAGCCGAGATGAGTTCATTTGCTTTTGTCCCGTATATTTCGGACTAAATATTTCATCTGTGAGAACAGTTAAGTTCGTGTGATGTTTCAGATAACATAACAGAAAAAGTAAATTGCTATTTAAAAATGTTATAAAGCGTTATGATGTATACAAAGCGAATCCTAACAGTAGATGATTTGCCATGTTTAATGATACTTTACAGCTTAAATTACATCTGAAGTTTGTTTGTAATAGAAAATCACAATAATAATTAGATTGGCGTCCGTTATTCTTCGCGTATCAATTCCCATTATTACATAAAGTAAAAAAGTAGTATAAAGTACGAAAGCAACAATACACTATATAATGGCGGGCCTAATGGGATATACTTTTATAAATTCAGATTCGGGTTATGTGTTTCTTTTTGGGATCTCGATCGCATTATTATAAGATATGAAAGCATACTCGTCACAGTGTAACGACAGCAAAGCTCACAGAAGTCAGATCCAAATCGAACTAAAACTACTTCACAACTTTTTCTCATATGCCATTCCTCATTTTATTAATAAATTAGAAACTACGTTTCCAACCATTGCTTTTCGTTAAGTTTTAAAAAGATGACACTAGTGAAAAGTCTTTTTTTTTTCTTTTTTTTTTGATTAATGGCCGCAAAACTCCAAATCGAATAGATACTAGCTAAGTGGAGTGTTCAATTCTGACTCTTGTTACTAGTTTGTTTTCGGTTTACTTTAATCTGTTAATAACCAAAATAAAATACATTTCAATATGTACAGATGTCTATACTGAATATATTTTTAAAAAGCTAGAAATTATAATTTACTACCCTTTTTTTTTTCACCTGACCCTATCGCCTTGCAGTCAGTTCTACTTGGAAGAGACTAGAAAACCCATGGGTAGAAAGTCACCACGGCTCACTCGTGTTTCCAAGTTAGCTTTTTAGGATTTTTAAGTACATATACATATCCCACATAACAAATGAAGGGGTTATATTCCTAAATATATATTTATTTTTTGACAAAAAGAAGGGGTTATATTCCATGTATAATCAAATATAAGATAGGCCAGTTCATCAAAAGTTTATAAATTATCGAAATATATGTACGAGATCTTTTTTAAAGAATATGGACGCAGTATACGTTTAGGAAATATTTTCTACCAAACTAATAATTGGAGGCTCATCACGTGAACGAATTAATAAACTTGTAAAAGCCTAGACATTCCTGTTATAGCCCCGTTAATCTGTGAATAATTTAAGGAACAAATTATTGTATCATCCTAAAGGTAACCAAAGTAGTCAATATATTAATAAAATTAGATAGTAATCCATGCCGTGCGCAGAGTAAAATATAAAATATTTCAAAAAATATATGTTATGTAGTACATTTTTATTAATTTTTATTATTAATTTTGGTAATTAATTTTTATTATTAATTTTGGTAATTAATTTTTATTATTAATTTTGGTAATTTTTTAATATATGTTCTATTGTCATTAAATCTCATTATAATTTACAGTT
>KE154921.1:253152-286410 GCA_000411075.1 Sisymbrium irio | reverse complement strand
TAAAATTTATTTGATTAAAATAATGTATATATTTAATATAAAATTA
Organism: Sisymbrium irio; assembly: GCA_000411075.1. NCBI lineage: Eukaryota > Viridiplantae > Streptophyta > Magnoliopsida > Brassicales > Brassicaceae > Sisymbrium > Sisymbrium irio. Next base: position 286,364 of record KE154921.1, on the reverse strand, counting down.
TCTATGTTTATTGGTTAAATACATAATTAAAATTATTTATAATAAACATTATATAGACTAATGAATGACATACATTTTAATAAGACATATGATAGAAATACATAATGACATTATATATAATGGCATAATATGTAATTATTCTAATGAATGATGACCTTTTTTATGTGTAATCTAAGAAGCATTCTCCTCTTGACACATAAACAATGACATTTTGGTTAATTACATATGAAAGTAAGGTTTATTATTCAAATGTCTTCTGAAATAATAATATATAAGGGATATGATCACGTAACACTGTTTTTAAGCTATTTGATAGGTGTTACGAAATACTACTCTTAAATCATATTTCTACTCTAAACCCAGTTTTCCACATTTTTGTTCAGATATGTCAATTATACAATTACACAATAATAGTGCCTTCTCCAAACTGTATGTGTATATCTTCTTGAATCATCAATCTTTATTTCATTATAAAATTTGTTGGCACTTTCAAGAATCTAAAGGGAGCATAGATCCTAGGAGCGTAGGACAAACATTCCTAAAATTATCAAAACATCATTTGTGTTTTTGTAACACGTTCGCATGTGCACGACTCCTCGATCTGACGTGACATAAATTTAAACCGGAATCATCTAATACAGGCTGAATCATTTTTTTTTATAAAAATGTTTTTTTATTGAAAATGCATAAGGAAAGTACAAGCTATGCCTAATATGACAGGAGTTATTTCGTAACAGTGTTTTGGTAAATAGCAATGTTAATGTGGGACTCGGCGTTAGTTGTTTAATTAACAGTGTGTTTCTCTACGTTCGTTTTTTTTGGGCAATCTCTACATTGTTAATGAGATTTAAACGGACTAATTTCAATTTAGCTTATGGTAATTTTTGATTAGTCATGATGTCGCATAAATTTTTAAAACAGAATCTTAATCTTTTGAAATATAGTATAAACAAAAAAATTTACCAATGATTTTTTTTTAATAAGCAAGTAAAATCAATAGTAAAAGTTACATTATTACGTACAATACAAAAAGTTACATTTAACAAAAACATATATACATAAATTATACGTTGAATAGTTAAATACACAAGTCTGGCGACATCAACTTTGAAGCAAAATAAACAAAACTGAAAATTTATATTATCATCTGTCTTTTTTAATTAATATCCCCAAAGCTAAACATGTTACCTCTTAATTGTTCACATGCAAAGAAACGGTAAGGGATGAGATGCAAGTAGTTAGTATGCTAAAATACCTGTAAATTGCTATATCATTGTTAACCAGTAATCTTTACGAAGCCAATTTGATTTTCTTTTTAATTTTCTCTTGTAAGAAAGTTATGGTTGTTCAATCTAGATTTGGGTTTACTTATGATGATGAATATTGTAAATAGTAGATAACTATCGGAACTATGCATTCAACATATAAAAAGTATAAAACAGTGAGAAGTATACGTTTTACTACCTTAAAAGCACTACTTATCCAAATTACCATATTTCAGTTATTAATTAGATTTTAATTCGCATTTTTAAACAGTAAGATTATTTTTAGAGAAAATTTTAATTTATAATTACACGGTATTTATTTTTAATTTTGTCTCAATTTTTTTTTTAAATTCTGAAACTTAATTTTATAATAGACATATAAAGTAAAACTGTTTTAATATTATCTAAATGATGTGCTTTTAATTTATATAAAAATAAAAATAAAATGAGAGAAAATTAAGAAAACAAAATAATAATTAAAAATAATCAATGATAAATAAATGATAATTAACTTTAGTAACTAAAATCTAAATGACCATATATGATTATGTATATATAATAAGTAGTTTAAAAAATTATATTGGCTAAATTATAATCAAGTTTTAGTTTTTATTTAATTTTAATGTTATCTATTGTAAAGTACACATAGAGGTAGAGCTATTTTAGTGTAATTTATACTAACAATAAATGAATGATATTAAATATTTTCACAAGAAGGGAAATGAAAAAGCAACGGACGAGATGGATAGTCCTCTGCTTTCTACTGAGAAAAAAACGACAAATTTATGGTTACCACTGAAACAAAAACTGAAAAAAGACTAAACAAAAGTGACTTTCTTTGGCTGTTTCTCTTACAACGTCATCTGCTACGTCACTTTGAGACTTCACTTATCCCTCCTTTTCGGGAGGACAACTTGCTTTTTTCTTTCCTTGTGTGGGTGTTTCGTTGTCTTTGATTTCCTCCCTTGTATGTTTTGTTTCATAATCACATCGCTCGTTTGTGTTGTTGGCTTTGATTTCATTGTCATCCGTACGTCTCACTCATTGATTCATTATTATTATTATAATCATTCTTCTCATTGCTAATATATTATTTCGCGTATTATTAAGTTATTTCAAGCCCAGGAGTGCTTGAGCATCTCTCTCGCCAAATAATACTGCATATCAGCATATCATTGTAAAACATGATTGGTCGTCGTTTACTATATATGATTATGTCAAAGCTACAGATAACCCTGACGGTTCACGTTTGTGAATTTAATAGTTATGCTGAAAAAAAAAATTTCTTCCGAATTTATGTCACTCGTTCAACTGATTGAAAGTTGAAAACATTTTTTTTTTTGGTATGAAGTTGAAAACATTATATGTCCTCTAATCTCTATGTAAAAATAAAAAACAGCAACCTACAAATTACTAGAGACATTGATTCCACAAGTACCAATAGTTATGCAACCTTCTATATTGTATATTTGTGAAGCATTCACACTTACATTCGAAAGAAAAAGAACTCACCACAATTCAAAATAAAATAAAGTTTAATAAATGGTAAACATAAACACATATAAAAAACCTGTTGACCAAAAACCAAAACGTAGCGTTTCTCTCCCAATATGTTATAAGGCCCAAAGGCCCAACACAAGTTAAAGAGCCACTCGATTTCATTTAAGTGATTGAAATATTCATCTCTTGCCTCTCTTTGACTTTGTCATCAAGCAACATACTCTAATACGCGCGTAAATTTACGCTTCAAAGTTCGGATCCAATTGTCAGTTTCTCGTCGGCTTCCTAAACCCTAGTTTCACCCCCTCGCCTTAATCTTTATGAATCTGAAGCCTTTAAGTCGTAAACCCCTTCGTGCCTCGACCGGAGCTTTCTGTAATGAAAAGTAACAAAAAGGCGAATTCTTTATCCAAAGACGTGATAAGCACTTTACCAGATGATCTCCTCTGCCACGTCTTGACTTTCCTGACGTTAAAAGACGCTGCTTTAACAACGGTTCTCTCGAAGAGATGGTCCAAGCTGCTTCAACTGGTACCGACCCTCGATTTCGACGATTCTTTGTTACGAAATCCCAAACCGGGTTTGCGACAGATTGTGGTTTTCGAGGATTTCGTGGATAGGGTACTCTCTCTGCGAGCCAAGAACAAGTCATCGTCGTCTGTTAAGAAAGTATCTATCAAGTTACGTAATGTAAGTCTTGAACGAGGCCGCTTTGTGTTTGTACGGTGGATACGAAAAATCATAAATCTTGGTGCCTTGGAACTTACTCTACGCTTGGATGTGGATTACTTGACCATTAATATACCCTTCAATGTCCTTTCGAGCAAGGCTCTCGTAAACCTCAGCATTGGAGCAAGAATCTGTTTTCTTCAGCCTTCTTTAGCTTCCGTTTCTCCGATGCTTAAGTCACTCGTTCTTGACTCAGTTGCGTTTGATGATGTTAATCTTGGCTTTCAACCGTTTATATCAGCTTTTCCTTCGCTTCAGAACCTGTGGATCCATGAATGCGACCGCTGGTACTATTGGCATGGGGGTATTTCAAGTCCAACACTCAGGAAACTCGTATACAGGCGCGGTGGTGATCGCTCTGGTCCTAAACCTTGTGTTTCGTTTGACACTCCGGGACTTGTTTACTTGGACTATTCGGATAAGGTCGCTCATAAGTATGAGAATATGCATTTGGACAGCCTGGTTGAAGTTAGGCTTGATCTTCTCTTGTCAGGAAATCAAATCCTGTGCAACGAAGCCCTGGGTATTGCTGGTTTGGTTTCTGGTGATGCTTCACCCTTGTTCATGGCAATCAGAAAAGTCAGGATCCTCTGCTTATCTCCGGATGCTTTAGAGGTTAGTGAATGCGTAGCTTAGTTTTCATAGGTTAGTGATGATTCAAAAGAGTTGATTCTAGTGTGTGTGTGTGTGTGTGTTTCAGTCGCTCTATTACCGCGGTGGAAAGATACCACAGTTCAACAAACTGATTTGCTTAACTCTGGGAAGCGATAGACCTCACGGTTCTCCATACGTCTTCTGGAAATTGCTTCCAACTCTGCTCCTCAACTCGAGAAATCTACAAACTCTCATCATCAAGGTATATGATGCAAAAAGAGAAAAGTTATATATATACTAGTTCTTGAATCTACAATGATACTAATCTCCAACGTGGTTTCAGGGTTTAGTGCACTATGTTCAAGAAGGATGGGAAGGTGTGGGTAAGCTACTTATTTCTTGGGGTTATGTGTCTGCTTCTCTGTCAGCATCCGCAGTGAAGGTTCTAGAGATCATTGGGTATAAAGGAACTAGTCAAGAACTTAATCAGATGAAGCGTTTCTTGGGGAAATTATCGCATCTTGAAATGGTTAGCGTTGGTCATAAAGCAATTGATGATGGAGAAATGCGTCGTCTCATGAATGATCTTTTGCGTCTTCCCAAAGCTTCATCCGTTTGCAAGGTCAAAGTCACGAAGGAAAGTGCTTGAATTACCCAAGTTTGTTGTTTTAGTTGTCTGTATATGAATCAGTTGTTCCTGAGTTTTACTCTCTTTGTACAGATCTTATACTTGGTATCGCAATCTTAAATGATAAAATAGGTTGGTACAAAAAAATAGAATCCTCGGGTAAGGTAGCTAAGTGAATATCAAAAGTCAGTCAGAATATGATAAATTGTAATATACATTTGGTATACAAGTTCATTAACTCAATAAATCTTAATACTCCTTACCAAGCTTATATAACATTAAAGCTTTATCAAAACGGTAGACTCTGAAACAAGAAAAAGAGAATAAGAAATGAACTAAGTATCTTGTACCGATAAGCCTGGATACAAGTCAAAGTTGTGAAGCTTTGTAATACACAAGCTAAAAGGTATGACTCTGGCGAATAAAAGTGTTGTCCTAAATCTGACCAAGCATATAATATAAAAGCTTGTATGAAAATGATGATAGACTGATTAAAAAAGATAGATAATAAGAAACTCTTAAAACTATTTGTACCCTGCTTACACCTGTAAAAAATGATCAATGTTATGATTTAAGAAGCTTCTGGAGTTTCAACTATCTCTATAAACTTGAATCATCGCATCCATAAATGTGTCGCAAGAATCTTCTTTGTCAAGCAAAGTTTTCTGATCTTTCATCAATCTGATTTTCGTCTCTACATCACGTTTCTCTCTCAGAGTTTCGGATTTCCCTGTGTCCAGAACCTCTGTCTCAACCAAAGTGATTTGATATTTCACTAGCTTCAGTTTCCTCGCAATATCAGCATTCTCTCTGAACCATTCTGCTATCTCTTCAGGAGAAATGATGAGATAGACTCTTCCTTTCATCACTTCAACTTCTCTACGATATCCTTCTCTTTTCAATATACTAACATCAATTCATTTTTTCCAGAGCAATACAGTCCGTCTCTACTATCTCAAGAGTTCCAACTGATAGTGTTTTATTAAACTATCTTTTGTTAAATGTGACATTTATATAAATTCTTTAATCTCTCACTAATCATGTGTACAAATTTTGTACATTTTCAACTTATTGAAAATTTGGCGTTCAAGTGCTAACATTTCAGAGCAACATTACACTTCTGTTGTTTCAAGTGCTCTATAATTGACTTTCAATATTTTCTCAGCAGTGTTTCTATTTGTTATAGTATCTCTGATGCTCAAACATGTTTTCACATTTTTCGACATTGTTAACCAAAAATAAAATCCTATAAATATATGAAACATTTGTAAAGATAAAAAACAGAAATACATAGTTCACATAGAATAAATTAAATGAATGTATACAAACATTTTGCATGTCATTTTTATGTTTGCGTATTGGATGAACAAATGAAATAGAAAAAATACTAAAATGCCACATTGTTTTTCTTCACGAAATCTTTAAGATAAAAAAAAAAAAAAGAAAGAGACATTTTTAAAAAATATATATATTCCAAGATCACATCAATATTCTATTTTTTAAAAGCAAAATATTTTTGCTAACATTTTTTTAAAAATAATATTATTTCTGCGTTTCTGATTCTTAATAAACAATTATTAACTTCTGAAATTTTTGTTTGTTTAGAAGAACCTTTCCGGTTTCTCAACTCCTTTGGGAATCAGTCGTGCTGCTATGTCTCCTTCAACATTTGGAAGCTCTATACAAATGTGTCTTTTGGCTAGAAGTATAGATTTGCACAATATTAAAGATATCTAAAAATTAAATCAAATTTCTCTCATTCTGATGTTTGTAATTTGCTTCCTAGGATCCTTTTGTGTCTATGCTTTTGTTGTGAGAAAGATGAGTTTCATTTTACTTTGTATCTTCTGTTACGTTCAATGTCCAGTGGAGGAAAAACTAATATGAGACCTAACTTGCAATACAAGTCATAGTTATTTTATTGTTCTTAATTGACTGGAAGAGAAACTAAACAAAATCTCTATTGCATTGAAGCTGTTTCACTTCATAATTTTTCTTCTGCTGCTGTATTTTGTGAATGGTGTGAACTTTTTGAAAATCGTGGAATTACATCACCAACCAAAAATCTTCTAGAAGTTTTTGATTTTGGAACCTTCCATTATTTAATAATATCTCATTTCGAAATCAGTTCCAGAATTCACATCATATCAGACCCCACTTTAGAAGATTGATAAATTAATTATACAATCTCAAAGAAAAAGCTAGTATTAAAAAAGGAGGAACTGGTTTCCCACAACATTACTCAACTATTCAACATCATTAGGACTCACTCACACTTTACCCTTTAGAACTTTGAAATGAAAGCGTTAGTTCTCTGAAACTTCTTACATCCATCGAGTTCATTTGTTTTTGTTCAGGCTTAAGTCTTGATACTGTTGCTATGTCCTCCAAAAGGATGAATCTTGGTTCCAAAGATTTCATCAGCGGTTTACCAGATTGTCTTATTTGCCACATCTTGTCCTTCGTTCCAACTAAAGAAGCTGTTTCCACATCTCTTCTTGCGAAAAGGTGGAGATATCTGTTTGCTCTTTCACCTAACCTTGATTTCAATGACTCTATCTATCTGAATCCTGAAACGAGTAACCGTAAAAAGAATGTTTTCCCGTGGATAACCACCAAGAAAAAGAGTAAAATTCCTACAAGTTTTGTGGATTTTGTGGATAGAGTCTTGGTTTTGCACCAGAATGTTCCTTTAAACAGATTCTCTCTCAAGTGTCAAGATGTTGTTCATCCAGCTATTGTCATTGGTTGGTTACTCAAGGTGTTGGAACGTGGTGTATTAGACCTTCATCTAGACATCTCCTCGGAACTGAATTGTCCCCTGCCTTCAGAGATGTTTGTGAGTGAGACTTTGGTTAGGCTGAAAATAGGAATTAGAGATGTTCTCACCATTAATAAGGTGAAAGATGTCTCTCTTCCAAAGGTTAAGACTCTCTGTCTTGACTACATCATGATCAAAAACAATGTGCTTGCTAAGCTTCTTACGGGTTGTCAGGCGCTTGAGGACTTAGTTCTGAACAACTTGTTCGAGGTTAGGGGATCTTGCTCCGTTTCTCATAACACCCTCAAGAGACTAATGGTTTGTCGTTCGAGAACTTTTGATGAAGTCCACAAGAGTGTGTCATTCAGTACCCCAAATCTTGTCTACCTCGAATATTCTGATAATATCGCTGACGTGTACCCACAAGTGGATTTTAAATCTCTCGTTGAAGCTAGGATTGATCTTCGAATGACATCTGATCAGCTCGTCGAGACAGTTTCAAATGATGATATATCAGCTCCGGAAGAGATGGTTGGTAATGCAACAGATTTTCTTAAGGAAGACTGACCCAGATGTAGCTTGGGATTCACTACCGGCTCTACTCAAGAATTGTCCAAAACTTGAAACCTTAATCTTTGAAGTACCAACACATTCTTTTCTGCATCTGCTTACACTTTTTCAAACCAAATTAGATGTTGAAGTTGTTCGTTTATGCTGCAGGGACTCCATCACAAATTTACTAACTGTGCGGAAGAAGATGGGTGCTTATGCAAACCGTGTGAGGACACTCCTACTTGCTTATCATCAAGTCCAGTGAGGGTCCTAAAGATTTTGAAGTTTGGAGAAATCTTTGGTGATGATGACATAGAGGAGCAGATAAAGCAGGTCCAACACTTCCTAGAGACAATGCCGAATCTTGAACAGCTTATATTATATTATGATACGTCTTTTGACCAAGATGTGAATGAAGTGTCGGCACAACTTCAGTGGCATCCTAAAGTAGCTTCATCCAAGTGCAAGATTTCACTTATCTCGGATAACCTCTGCTTGTCATCTACTGTACCATGTTCGGCTAAATTTGGTTATCTTCTTTAGAAGAACCTTTCTGGTTTCTGAGCTCCCTTTTGAGCCAATCATGGCTACTTTTATTATAGTATCAAAGCCAAATATGGATGTATCTTTTGTAAAGCTGCTAAGAGATGTAAACTCTAATCAGGAAGCCAAACTTTGTTGTTATGCTTCGTCCTTTTGCCGACAATAGTAAGTGGTAATTTCATGCTTTGTTGTTAAGACTCTCTTCATCAATTCAATACTCTAGATATTACGTTTAGCAATCTTCTTTTTGGTAGTCACGGGCTTGAGGAACAAGTTTTGGATAGTAGATGTTCGTGTTCAGGGAAATCTTTCTCTGTTTGAACAGATTGGATCGTATTGAGCAGATGAAAGGGCTGTAGTTTTACAGATGCACAATATGTACATAGATAACAGAGGAATCAGAACTGTGGTCAAAAGCCCAATATAGATGTACGACATTAAGCTCAGGCCTAGAGTTTGCAGCATATCATTGCCCATTTTAAAAAGATTAACAAATTCATTATCCAAAAGTAAAAAATTTAGACTAAAGTAAAAGACTTTAACATCATCGGGACTCACACTGTACCTCTCACTCGACTCCTGCTCAAACCCTAATCTCATTTCAAAACGGAGTCAGTTTCTGTGTGAATGTCTATGGATTCTTAGTTTCAGACTCTACTTTTACTTCCAACTATTCAAGTAAGTTCTCCTTTCTTCTGATTGTGTGCTTAAGTTTAGCTTATGGAAATCGAATAACTTAACACAAAGCTCATGTCTTGATTCAGGTCTTAACTCATTCGGTTTTTGTCTCAATGAATTCGAAAAAGATGGATAATGGCTCCAAAGATTTAATCAGCAGTCTACCAGACGCACTCATTTGCCACATACTGTCCTTCCTCTCCACAACAGATGCTGCTTTGACTTCAGTTCTGTCCAAAAGGTGGAGAAATCTTCTGGCTTTTGTACCAAATCTTGATTTTGACAGCTCCATCTACGACCTTCCCAAAATGGGTAGACAAAGAAGGATGCATTTGCGTAAAAGCTTCAAGCTTTTTGTGGATAGAGTGATGGCTTTGCAAGGGAATGCTCCCTTAAACAAATTCTCTCTAAGGTGTAGAATCGGTTCTGATCCATCTCGTGTCAACGGGTGGATATTCAAGGTGTTGGAGCGTGGTGTGGTTGATCTTGATCTATACGTCTCTTCGGAATATAACTACCCGTTGCCTCCACAGGTTTTGATGAGCAAGACATTGGTTAGGCTTAAAGTAGCAGGTACAGATGAGTTCACCATTGATGTTGGTGAAGTTTCTCTTCCAAAGCTTAAGACTTTGCATATGAATGAAGTTACCTTCGCTGATGAGAGTGGTGCTGCATTTGCTAAGCTAGTTTCTGGTTGTCACGCGCTTGAGGAGTTAGTTATGACTAAAATGATGGTGGATTATTGGGATTCTTGCTCTGTCTCCAACCCAACTCTCAAGAGAGTAACGATTGATTCTGAGAACATTGATGAGAATCCAAAGAGTGTATCTTTCGACACTCCCAATCTTGTCTATTTAGAGTTTACTGATACTGTTGCGGTCAAGTATCTCAAAGCGAATTTTGATTCGCTTGTTGAAGCTTGCGTAGGCATTCGGATGACACCTGATCAGGTCTTTCGTGGAAGAGATTTAGTAAATCGACATTACGGCTATAAGTTAAGCAAGGTCGGAAATGCAGTAGACTTTCTCATCGGAATAAGTAATGTTAAGAAACTTTACCTATCATCCGAGGCTCTCGAGGTTTGCATATCAATCCCATTTTATTGTATATCTCTTTGTTCTTTCTATTGCTCTGAAAGTTGAAGAACTCAAATACACTTGGTTGTAAGAATTAAACCTGTGTGACTGAGGTCTCTTTCCGAACCATGTTTAGTTCTATTAGGTACGTTCGAGTCAAATGACTAAGGATCTTGTGTTGTTGTTTCAGGTCCTTACTTTCTGCTGTAAATTAATACCAGTCTTCAACAACCTGATTCATTTAACAATTGAGACTGACCAAGAAGTGGATTGGGAATCAATGCCAAAACTACTCCAGAATTGTCCAAATCTCGAAGCCCTTGTTTTCGAAGTACCATCACAAATCCTTTTCCTGCATCAGCTGACACATTTTTTTTTCAAACATACTTGAGTTCTGAAACAACCATTTCTTTTACTGTACTTCAGGGACTTCATTACGGAGATACAAATCAATGTATGTTCGATGGTTACCGTTTCAAAGAGACAGACGAATGTTTTGTGCCGGGTGCTGACGGGTGTATCTGCAAACCTTGGTACCGCACTCCTATTTGGCTATCATCAAGTCCAGTGAAGAAGCTGAAGGTATTGAAGTTTGGAGAAATCACTAATCACATCGATGACATGGATAAGCAGTCTGCTCTGATCAAGTACTTTGTGGAAACAATGCCGAATCTTGAACAAGTGATGTTATACTATGATACTCCATTTGAGGGTGATCTGAAAATAGTATCAACCCAATTTCAGATGCTAGAAAAAGTAGCCTCAACCAAATGCGAGATCCAAGTAATCTCTGATGACATTAGCTTCTCATCTACTGTGTACTCTACTTCATCGCCAGCTGCACTCGTCTTCTTTAAGAACACCTTCCCAGTTTGAAGAGAAGATTAGCAAAGCCTTGGTTGTTAGTTTTAGTCTGGTCTCTTCTTTCAGCTTCTCGACATGTATTTTCTTGTTATCCATGTTGATGATATGCGTAAAAGTTAAGTCTTTGTGAAGTTTGCTAAAACGTCTAGGACAAGACTTCTGGTTTTATATGCTTCGTCTTTCTCCATCAGTGTCTTGCTGTTCCAGCTTCTCCCAACGTGGATACTACTTTAATCACACTGGTTACATATTTCGGTAGGCTTCACAGTTCACAAGCGTTGAAGGTTCTTCACGCAACTCTAACCGATATGCATAGAGAGTGATCAAATAACGAAAAAAGCAAAGACTATAAATTTATGATAACGGCGCGGTTTTGGGTACCAATAACCCTTTATACGACGTCGTTTAGCGTTGGAATACCCATCCCGCCACATAGTATCTCTCTCACTGACGAGGACAAAAAGCCCTACTTTTCATTTTCAAGTTTGTGATTACTCGATAATCTGGTGAATCTGATGGACCTCAAGTAAGTTTCCCCATTTCAACTTCGCTTAACTCTTCTCCAGCAATGAGCTTTCTTTGTGTTTTCTTCGGTTGGATATCTGAAGGGAACTTTACGATTGTGTAAAAAGACAAGACCTTTACAACTGTTTTGCAGTTTGAGAATGTCGTATCTTAGTGTGTATTTAATGTTCTTGTAATTGTTTAGGTTGTAACTACTGTTGTTGGTCTTCTGTCCGAAACAAAAGATGGATTCTGTCTCAAGAGATATGTTCAGCGCTCTGCCAAATCCTCTGATATCCCACATCTTGTCTTTCCTTCCCACAAAGGAAGCAGCTTCCACATCGGTTCTCTCTAAAAGGTGGCGTTTTTTGTTTGCATCCGTGACAAATCTTGATTTCGAAAGCGATGATGAGGACAATACTCCAAGTTTTATGGAATTTGTGGATAGAGTGTTGGCTTTGCAAGGGAATGCTACCTTGAACAGATTCTCTCTAAACTGTTGTGATTATCCTGATCCAGCTCGTGTCACTGGTTGGATATTAAATGTGTTGAGACGCGGTGTTTCAGATCTTGCTCTAAGTCTCTCGGAATATCCGTTGCCTCCCGAGATCTTTGTTAGCAAGACACTGGTTAGGCTCAAATTAGGAGACGCACAGGATCTCAGTTTCAGCAATGATGTTAAAAAGGTGTATCTTCCAAAGCTTAAGACTCTAGATATTGATTCTGTTGTGTTTGAAAAAGAAGGTGTTGGGTTTGCAAAGCTTCTTTCTGGCTGTCCGGTGCTTGAGGAACTAGTGCTCACCAATATCGGGTGGGAATACTGGAAGGTTTGCTCTGTGTCTGCCAAAAGCCTCAATGAGGCTGAAGTTTTTCTGCGAGGACAATGATGAGAATCCAAAGAGCGTCTCTTTCGATACTCCAAACCTTGAGTACTTGGAGTACTCTGACAATCTTGCGGGGAAGTATCCAAAAGTGAACTTCAGTTCGCTTGTTGAAGCTCATATCGGCCTTCGACTCACAGACGATCAGAGTGCAGATGCAAACTATTCAGAAGACGACTATTTCTCGGAAAGTGATGATGAGGAGAAAGAGATGGTCGGTAATGCAACCAATTTTCTTAAGGGAATATGCAATGTGAAGATCCTCTATCTATCTGCCAAAACTCTTGAGGTTTGTTTGCCAATCCCATCTTTATTCTAATCTTGATTATGTCAAACAACCTTGAATTCTAATATCCTTGTTTTAGTTAGTGTAACATTGGTTATAGTGGCTTCAGTTAGGGATAACGAGTGAGTTAATTTGGGTTTGTTGTGGTTGTTTCAGGTACTTACGTCCTGCTGCGAAGCAACACCAGTATTTAACAACCTGATTCAGTTAACGGTTGAGAGTGATTCGGAAATTGGATGGGATTCGCTGCCAGGTCTGCTAAAGAATTGTCCAAACCTAGAAACCCTTGTTTTCAAGGTATATAGAAAAACCCATGATAGCATCAATGTTCATCAGTCACTTGCAAATATCATACAGCTTACCTTTGAAACTTTTCTTTTTGGTATTATTAACTTTGACGTTGGGAACTTCCTTTATACTTCTTCAGGGTCTTTATCACAAAAGGAACAACGGATGTGGTAACCTGTGCCTTTGTAAACATGTGAAAAATCCTTCTTGCCTTTCATCATCCGCGGTGAAGGTGCTAAAGATAGTTCTGTCTGTTAACATCGATGATGAGGGGATGGAAATAGAGCAGGTAAAGCATTTTTTGGAGAAAATGCCACGACTTGAACAGCTGGTAGTCTACTTCAATATATCATATGACCCTTCTGTGTTTGATATATCCAAGAAGCTTCAGAGCATTCCCAGAATAGCTTCACCAAGGTGCAATATCCAAGTAATCTCACCGAATCTTAGTTTGTCCTCTACTTTGCCTTCTACCTTATGGAAGAAATGGTCTGCTCCTCCAAATGAAGAATATTCTTGGTTTCTCAAGGCTTTGAGCTAAAGTCGAAGCAATTAAGATTTCCTTTGCTTATGTCTTTTGTTTTCTGCTCAGCAGTTTAGCTTTACGGACTGGTGTGTTATGCTATTGTTTCACTTTTTGACTACTAAGTTGTGTTGTGTTAAAGCACAAATGTTTTTTTCTTAACTAAGCTGAGAGCTAACTTGCGCAACTGTTAGAGCTTCAATCCACTAAAGACACGGAGAGCTTCCAGAACCTTTTTTTTTTTTTTTAAATTTCCATTAATATAAAGTCAACGTTTGAAAGTGACTTCTTATTAACAGCCGACAAAAAAAAGAAGAGAGAATCAATTATTAACAATATCTTTGAGCAATAGCTTTTGATCCAGATCCACAAGTTTTCTTTCCTCAACGCAAGTAAGTTTTTTAATCTCTGCTTTTGATCTTGTGTTCCTATAGGATCTGTCTGGTAAAGGCAAAGACCTTGGAACTAGTTTCGAGTTTTAGCTTTTGAAATCCATTTGTAGGACATATTGTTCAGGTTTGTCAGTGCTGGTTCTGTCTACAGAAAAAAACAAAACATGGATGATTGTTCTGAGGATGTAATCAACAGTTTACCAGACAACCTTCTTTGCCAAATCTTGTCCAACCTGTCTACAAAAGAAGCTGCTATAACATCACTTCTCTCAAAAAGGTGGCGGTATCTCTTTGCTCTTGTACCAGATCTTGATTTCGACAACTCATCCTCTCTGCATCCGGAAATTATGATGCAAGATAAGACAAGTTTTATAGATTTTGTGGACAGAGTGTTCAAGTTACGAGGAAAAGATCGTGTTAACAAGTTCTCTCTAAAATGTGGAGATGGCTTTGTGGATGAAGACGTGTTCCCTTGGATATCAAATGTGTTGAGACATGGTGTATCAGATCTTGATCTACATGTCTCTCCTTCGCTGATTTATTGGTTGCCTTCGAAGATTTTTGCGAGTAAGACACTGGTTAGGCTGAATATTGGACCTGAAGATGGTCCCAAAATTAAACTGAGAAATGTCTGTCTTCCTAAGCTTAAGACTCTCAGTCTAGGCTCTGTTGTGTTTGAAGAGGGGGAGATTGGGTTTGCCAAGCTTCTATCTGGTTGTCCCGTTCTAGAGGAATTAAATTTGCGTAATCTTTCATGGGTTAATTGGGATTCTTTCTCTGTGTCTTCCAAAATCCTCAAGAGACTAACGCTATGGTGTATAGACTATGATGAAAATCCAAAGAGAGTATCATTTGATATTCCAAATGTTGTCCACTTAGAATATTTTGATAATATTGCGCACATGTATCCAAACGTGAATCTTGATTCACTGGTTGAAGCTACTATCAACATTCGGATGACGGATGGTCAGAAAGCAAATGCTAGATATTTATCGGATGGTGATAATGAAACAGAGATGGTTGGTAACGCAACAGTGCTTCTTATGGGAATATGTAATGTGAAGTCCCTTTACTTATCCTATGACACTCTTGAGGTATGTGATGCGAATCTAAACATTGAGGTTAGTTAGTTATTGATTGGAAATGAGTGCTTATCTTATTGAACTTTTTTTTTGTTTTAGACACTAAATTTTTGCTGTGAAGTGATACCGGTTTTCAACAACTTGACTCATCTAACTATCGAGAGTAATCCGGAAGTAGGATGGGAATCATTGCCGGGTCTGCTCAAGAACTGTCCAAATCTTGAAACCCTTGTCTTCCAAGTACACAAACTACACCCTTGAAAAAGAATCTGTTGAATTATTTTACATTGATAAAGTTTAAGATGTTTCTTTTGTGACTTAGGGACTCTATCACAAGGCTACAGATGGATGTGGGGATGTGTGCTTGTGCCGAGGTTTGAGGAAAATTCCTTCTTCCCTATTAAAATGTCCAGTGAAGTTTCTAACGATATTGAATTTTGGAGAAGCATATGATGAGGATGATGAAGATTTGGAGATGGAGAATATGAAGCATTTCTTGAAGAAAATGCCGAATCTTGAACAACTCCTAATATACTACAATTCACCAATCGAAAATGATCTGGCTGAATTGTCATGCCAACTTCAGATGCTTCCTGGAGTAGCTTCACTCAAGTGCAAGATCCAAGTAATCTCTCATAAAACTTGAATAGCTCCTCTAGAAGAACCTTTCTAGTTTCTAAGCTCCTTTGGAATCACTCATACGCTCATGCCTTGTTAACTATTTGGAAGCGATGGATGTGTCTTACGGATACAAATATATGTAGTTTACCAGAAATTTCTAAAAACTCAAAGCAAAATAATTCTCTTGTTTGTAATTTTCTGCTTAGCATTCTTCTGTGTCTATGCTTTTTGTTGTGAAAAAGGTCAGTTCTTGTTTTGTTTTGTATCTGCTGCTGTTCTAAATGTTAAATGGAAGGAAGAGAGACCAAACAAAATCTCGAAGATACAAAGTCTTAAGCTTTGGAAGGCCGAACTTGCTCCACAAGTCGGTGTTATCTTATTGTTCTTAACTGAGTGGAAGAGAAACTAAATATATCTCTGTTGTTACTAAACTTTTTCACCTTATATGATTCTTATTGTAATGCTGTATTTTGTGAAAGGTGTGAAACCTTATATGATTCTTCTTGTAATGCTGCATTTTGTGCATGGTGTGAATGAATGACATTATCTGTTTCCGTCTCACAAAGAAAGTCAAAAATGAATCTAATTGGTGAGAAACCAAACAATAGGGTTAGTGTTCATGAGCCAAAACTAGAGAAACATGGGGAAAAGGTGGGCCATTAAGGCCATTTGGATTTAACAGAAGATGTTAAACAAGTCAAATCAATATAAAAACGATGTTCACGTCTTCTCTCTCTGCACGTACATGCACACATGTCTCCCTCTCTCTATAGATTGTGTATATAGTGATGGATTTGTCATTTCTGTGATCTATAGAGAGAGTATTGGTGGGGGAGAAGAACCCACAGTTGTAGAAAATGGTGAATCACCAACTAAAGAGCTTGTAGAAGTCTTGACTTTCGAACTCTTCATAAAAATAGATTCAGTACACCTAAAAAGTGTAACCTTCTTTTGTTCTCACCTTTTCACACAGAAAGAATCAATATGTTAAGTAGAGAGGTGGTGTGTTTGTCTGTGAATATTTATGCCTATGGTCCCATCAGAGCATATCGTGAATATATATAACGTGTTCTCATTGCTTGCTTTTGAAGTTTTGAAACAATTTTTTTCCTAAAGAAAAATGGCAGAAACTTTCGTTGGGATGCTGTTCATTTCGAATTAATAACGCTGAGGGAAATTCATATTTTTTTGCTCATACTATCTCTTAGTATTATTTAATTAAAGATTATACTCGTTTCCATTCGACCGTAAGAATTAAGCCTCAAGATCAATATGGACAAACTCATAAGATTTTTCGGATGATTTTATATATATTCATATCCTGAAATTTAATGTTTCTTATATAGCCCCCTTGAATAAAATGCGGACGTTCATACTTGTAGCGGACATCAAATCATCCACCATATTTTATATAGGACAACTTTCAGTTTTTGTCAACTTTTAAATAGGACAGCTCTAACATCTGATTGGTGTATAATTTAATGATATTTATTTGTTAGTTTTAGGAGACTGACAAGTGACAATGAAGAATATTATACGTAAATATTGTCTTGATTAGCTGTTTAAGCAGCCAATTTTATTACTTAAACGTAGCATGACAACGAACAGCTTTTCTTAAAATATCAACAATCAGAAAGTTGCTTAGAGTCGTTTGAAATACATTATTTTTTAGGGATTTATGGAGTATACATTAAGATGCAGTGTGAACACCCAATGAAAAAACATTTGTTCGTGGTCAAAACATGTCGGCTCTTCAAGAGTTAAGACATCACCAGTTATGAACTATATCGAAAATTTTAGATAGTACTCAATTTTTACATCAGTGCGATAAGGTTTCATTATATTTTTTTTAATTACTTTGGTTGTATGGGACCATCATAAAACCTACTTTCACACAGAATGCATAGAGTGGTAAGAAAAATCATTATTAATAGTGTTTAGAACCTTGTCCTTTACCAGTCGACTTGCAAAATAACATGTATGATGGAGAGAACAACCAATTTACAAGGCCATCGACTTGTAAAATTTAAAGGCCATCGTTCGTTGCAAAAGGATGTCTATATATATATTTGACGGAATAATTTAATGTCGAATAATTTTTTGGTTTAAAAAGAAAAGTGATTTTGAATAATTAAGTATTCTTAAAGCGAAATTCAATATAATTAAGAGTCATATGCGGATGTTGCTGCAAATAGACGGTATGACGGATTAAGACTATATTATATACAACGGTTCTTATTAAAATGTCTCAATCAGCAAACAGAAGAAATCGTCAAAAAAAGAATTTATTTTTAAAATCGTTGAAGTTTGATTATTTTTTATTAAAAGTACGCCCAAATCATTGCTACATGATTTAAACAGAAAATTGAATGTTATTGTTGGCAAAAATTGAGCTGATGCAGGGGTAATCATTTTTGTTTTTCATTTTAAGTCGGAACTCTTTCTAAATTTCGGAAATTAATCGAATATCCAGGCGAACTACATATATATATCAAATTCGCACGACGCACGCGTACGATTTCATATTCACACTCACATGCGTACATTATATACAACATGTTTACATACATGCACATGTTTCCACTTGTCATTCTTCGTAAGCAGAGACGTGGCTACTAAAATCTTATACTGGTGTGAACGCTAGTATTTTTCGATTATCTTTCGCTGCTCTTTCAGATTAAAAAACATATATGACACTTTTAGCATTCGTAATCCAACGTCTATGACTATCTCTATGAATTTAGGTGTCAAACCAAATTATACAATTCATGTTCATTATTTTAGCTGAATAATTTCATTGGTTATTCATCAACAACAATTTTTCATATGACTTAGCTTGGCTAATACATGAAATAGATAGTAAAATACAAATAGAATGGTCATATACAAATATAACATTTAGTTGAGTAAAATTTTGACAAAATGAGAAAAGCTTCCAAAGAAGAGTAATATATATAACGTTCTGACTTTAGATGTTTCGGAAAAACTCCAAAATATGGATAGTTCATCGATGAATTATTCAGAAATAATTACAGTTGGTCCACACCACATATCCATGGGACCCACTCACCTTCACGGCTTCACCTACAACTTCCAGTTCCAGTCGATCCTCTGCATCTCTCTCTATATATATAATACACACTGGAAATGGAAGTTGGGTGAAGAAAACACGTAGAACTACTTCCTCCATTAGCAGTCATTTGAAAAAGAAGAAGAAGATACATTGATAGAAGTTTATCATCATCATCACCACCATGGCTGCTTCTAGCGACAGTAATAGAGTGCCGAGAAAGGTAATCAAGAATTTCTTAGCAAAGCTTCAGAAAGATGGTGAAGGGGTTCTCGTTAGAAACATAATCACAGAGTGAGTTTCTTTTTCTTTTCCACACATTTTTTTGTCCAATGGCTTCATCTTCAACTTTTCATATATCTTTTTCTTGTGTGGTTAACTCAGGATCGACCAGAAGTTATTGGACCCGTTTGTGTTGTTAGTTGAATTTTCCTGTAATTATCCTCCTTCCCCATATATGTTTACATTGACGTTTACATATTTGTAAGATAATCATCTAAAGCAGCCATTTATGTTTTCCGTTTTGTTGTGTTTCTTGATCAGTTTCTCTTTCAGCTGGATTCCCAGATCATCCTCACCGAGGTCAATATCACCGATTACTACTTACACACGCGTATATATACACACACACACACACAAAGCCTGTTTTGTTCTGTAATGACTCTTTATGTAATTGTATCAACTCTATGCAGGTTTTGAAAGTCTTACCTACGTGCTACAGGTGAGACAAACACTCTTCCATCTTGTTCATAGATTCCATTCTTGAATCTTGATTTTAATAAGTTTCGAAATCTTTTCTAAATCTTTGCAGGGAGGTATCATTCACAAAGATCCCAAAGGCAATAAAAGTACAATCAAAGCCGGAGATGTTCAGGTGAAAGAAAAAAACACTAAACACAAAACGACATTGAGTCTTCTTGGAGTTTTCTGGATTCACTCAGTTTTGGCTTTTGGTTTGATAGTGGATGACAGCAGGAAGAGGAATTATTCATTCCGAATTTCCGGAAGAAGAAGTCAACTCTGGCTTTCAACTTTGGATCAACCTTCCTTCTGTTCACAGAATGTAAAAGAGACAAAGTTCTTCGTTATCCTCTACCCCTCTCAAAATATATTACCTGTCAAGATTCCAATTTTGTATCTCTGAGCTGTTTGATTTTCGTCGACAGGATCGAGCCAAAGAACCTAGAATTGTCAAGTTCAGAGATTCCAAGAGCAGCTGAAGATGGAGTAGAGGTCAAAGTCATAGCCGGAGATTCAATGGGAATCAAATCTCCTTTCTACTCAACAACACCAGTCATGTTCCTTGACTTTACCCTCAAGGCAGGGTCTCAAACTCACCAGACCGTTCCAGAATCTTGGACTGCTTTCGCCTACATTATAGAAGGCGATGAAGGCGTGTTCAGTTCCTTTGATACTTCCGCTATATCAGCCCACCATATTGTTGTATTTGGACCAGGGGATTTGGTTAGCGTGTGGAACAAGTCAACCTCTAGGACATTGAGGTTTCTGTTGATTGCAGGGGAACCTATCGGTGAGCCAATGGTTCACAGTGGTCCGTTTGTGATGAGTTCTCAGGCTGAGATCGATATGTCTTTTGAGGACTATCAGAATGCTAAGAACGGGTTCGAGATGGCTAAGAGTATTTAGAGGTCACAGAGAAAAGAGTTTGTTAACAAAAACCATATGAATTATTTTTGGGTTTTGTTTTCTTTATCACACATTCATGATAAGATCAGTATTTGAGGAAATAATAACAATCCTTGTTTTCAGAAGGTTGGTAAGACTCGAGATTCTATTACAACTTTTTGACTACAAATCAAAGTTCTGCTCAAAGAAACCTTGAACAAAGAGAAACTTGTTCATAACTTCAACTTCATAATTTCAAATCAAAGTTCTGCTAATAGAAATTAAGTCAAATTCGTGTGCTAATATAATGTGTTGGTACTTGGAAGACGTAGGTATTTAGGTTTAGAAAGTTCTTGATTAGAGTCAGCGGCAATGATTCCCCCATCCAATGATCCGGTGGGTCTTGATAGTCAAATGAATCAGGTTCTTGAATACCGGTATTGGTTTACAGCAAAAACTCTCCATCATTGTTAGCATCTCCAAGTACAAGTGAATCATGTCCACGTGTTCGGCATGTTCCATTGGTGTTTTTTTTGTTTGTTTTGCTCTTAATTTTTTCTTTATTTTCCCTAAATGTAGTGTGGTTTGCGTTTTTAGTAGGTTTTGTTGTTTGACCAAAAGAGGAATGATTTAACTCTTAAGGTGTTAACTCTTAGGAAAATAAACTTTTCCAGATACGTCCTTTACTGCTACAGTATATCCCAAATCCTTATTAAAAGAAGCGGAATGTCGTACAAAACAAAAAAGATATATGATTTGATTCTAGACTCTGTTATTCTGAAATGAGATTTGTTCACCTCTTTTTCTGGAAAGTGTATGCTTACCTTTTTTTCATGACGTCAATTACCTTTTATTGATTTGTATCTCTTTCCGGTGGGATAATAAAATGTACTTTTTTCTTGGCCTTAAATTTTCTAATTTTAAGGTTCAAAAAAACAAAATAAAACAATTTCTAATTTGATACATGTATACAACAATGAATTGAAATAAAATTAATAGATTGTCTAGCAGTATAAAATACATAAAAAAAAGAATCGTTTAGCAATAAAACGATAAGCTACATAAAAATAATAAATTGATAAAAAATGCTCTGTTTCAGAAAGTTTATTACACCTTATTTTCTTTTTTTTAGCGACTTCTTAGCCTCTGAAAACTAAGAACCGAAACAAGCTGAAGAACTTACGAACAAAAAGCAGAAAGGCAGAAGGACAAATCACTGAACACAAGTTACAAGAGTTTAAGAACAAAAGGAAAGAAAAGGAGAATCTTCCCTTAGCTGAGGTTATCAGAGATTACTTGGATCTCGCAAGTTGGTGAAGCTACTCTAGGGAAGTTCTTAAGTTGGCTTGACACTTCAATCAGAACATCATCAGTTAATGTATCGCAGTATATTATTAGTTGTTCAAGTCGCGGCATTGTGTCCAGGAAGTGCTTGATCTGCTCTATCTGATACTCTATACCATTTTCACCAAATTTCAAAACCTTTAAAACCTTCACCGGACTTGATGATAAGCAAGTAGGAATCTCCCCTGAAAATTTGCATAGGCACCCGTCAACATCCTCACACTTGATTGTATATTTGTGGTACAGCCCCTGAATCATAGTAGAAGCAATTTCAAAAAGGAATCTAGTTTTGTCTGTGTTAGAAGATAAAATCAAGGGATATGTGATGTTACTTCAAAAACCAGGGTTTCAAGATTTGGACAGTTCTTGAGTAAAGCGGGCAATGATTCCCATCCTGATTCGCGATGAGTCTGAATAGTTAAATGTGTCATGTTGTTGAACACCGGTATTGGTTTACAGCAATAAGTAAGAACCTGAAACAAAAACCGCAAACCAACCATATCATAATCCATATGCAATCACTAACTCAAATAAAAACTACTGAACATTGTTACAATAATATACCTCAAGTGTGGTCTCAGATATGTAGAGGATCTGAACATTTCGTATTCCCATGAGAAAATATGTTGCATTGCCGACCAAATTTCCATAGCTTGCATGCACATATTGACCACTTGTCATTGCAAGATCGATGCTAGCTTCAACAAGTGAACCAAAGTTCACATTTGGATACTTGCCCGCAACATAATCAGAGTAGCGCAAGTAGACCACATTGGGAGTATCAAATGAAACACTAGAAGGGTTTTGATCATATTCTTTTATACAAGACAATGTTAGTCTCTTAAGGGTTTTGGAAGACACAGAGCGGTTCCAGATACCAGAGTAGACATTGATGAGAACTAATTCCTCAAGGACATGACAACCAGAAGTAATTTTGTCAAAGCAACCGTCAGCTTTTCCTAACGCAACTTTTTTAATGTAAAGACTCTTAAGCTTTGGAAGAAAAACATCTTCGACATCAATGCTATGAACATTTTCAGATTCTATCCTCAGCCTAACCAGTGACTTGCTCACAAAGACCTTCGAAGGCAGACAATCCCCATCCAGAGTAACGTGTAAATCAAGATCTGATACCCCACGTTCCAAAACATTAAAGATCCAACGTGTGACACAAACTGGATCAACACCATGTTCACACTTTAGAGAGAACTTGTTTACAGTAGAGTTCCCTCGTAATTCCAATACTCTATCCACGAAATTAATAAACACTCTCACAATCTGAGTCATTTCTCTTTCTGTGATACTCATATCTGCAGGATGAAAACGTATCACCGAGCCATCGAAATTAAGATTTGGGCTGTAAGCAAACAGATAACGCCACTTTCTCGAGAGAACTGAAGTCAAAGCAGAAACTTCTATGGGAAGAAATGACAGTATGTGGCAAATCAGAGCTTCTGGTAGATTGCTGATTATATCTTTGGGACCACTATCCATTGTTTTCGAATTCATAGTAACAGATCTCAACTGCTTCAACCTAAAATAAAATAAAACATGACATGTTCTCGATTGAGTTATAAAATCATCAGAGAAACTCAGAAGCTTAACCTAAAACACGGTGTTCTCAATTCCAAATAAGTTTCAAAGTCTTTTGTCTTTAAACAAGAACCAACAAAAGCAAAATGCTGGAGAAAACCTGAAAATTCGACACGACAGAATCATAAGATCAAAAGTAGAAATGAGGGAACTCACTTGGGTTCTAGAGTAGACTCCATCAAAATTAGCACCAGAATGTTGCAAATTCGGACAGCCGGATTCAGAGGTTTGTTATGAGAGGGGACGTGGAAAAGGAAGTTAGGGCTTTATTAGAAAATGATGGGACGCGTGAATTCTGATCTTATTACTAACGGTTATGGAAACGAGAATCGTAAAAAACTGCTTAGGAGCATTCAATTCCCTAAACTCTCGGAATTATTTCCTTTTAATCTTTGTTTTTGAATTACGCCAATAGGATCATATCAATTTTAGTCGATCTTTGATTATAAATATACAAGCACGCCAAAAAGGAAACACAGACTATCTAATCCCCATTAAAGAAGCTTTGTATCATCGATCTTTGACTAAAGAAAATAGAGAAAGAAGATATATACGTTAGCAGAGTTTTATCATAATCATCAATATGTCACCGAGACCGGTCGTTAAGAAGATATATGCAAATTTTGAGAATGAAAATGATGGTGCTATCATTAGACAAGGAATTACCAAGTGAGTTTCTTGTTTTCTTTCTCAAATTTTCCAGGAAAATCAAATGCCTTGACCTTCAAGTTTCATATGTTTTTTTTGTTTTTGGGTTATTTCAGGAGTGACCATGAGTTATTGGATCCGTTCGTGTCGCTAGTTGAATTTTTTCGTAATTCTTATTTCTTCTGCAATGTGTAAATTAAAATCTGCGATTTTTACGTTTACTTTTATTAAATATTGTAAGATAATCTAAGCAGCCAATTGTTGTTTGTTTGTTCTGTTTTTGCTCTGTTTCTTGATTAGTTTCACCTCCAGGTGGATTCCGAGATCATCCTCACAGAGGTAAAATCATATTTTCATTCTTGTAGGACATATACAAAAATCCTATTCTGTTATATAATATATCTCAAGTAATTGATCATCTCTGTGCATGTAGGCTTTGAGAGCGTTACATACATGTTGCAGGTGAGAACAAGTCTTCATCAGTGATTCGAATCAATCATCAAAGTTTTTGATTTTTTTTTTTATATTCCAATTCATTTTAACTTCTTCAGGGAGGCATCATTCACCAAGACTTCAATGGTCATAAGGGTACAATCCATGAAGGAGATGTTCAGGTAAATAAATAAAGAATCGAAAGCCTGAAACATAAACCCTAAACATCGGAGCTTTCTGGTTTTCTTTCGTTTAATGTTATATATTTCAGTGGACGACAGCAGGAAGAGGAATCATTCATTCTGAAATGCCTGAAGAAGACATCAACATTGGCTTACAGCTTTGGATCAACCTCAGCTCAAGTGACAAAATGTAAAAGAAGATTCTTCATAAAGTTTACACTTTTTCACAGCTTTCTCAATGCATTTAAGATCTGTGTTCTTTGATTTTCGACAGGATCCACCCAAAAAACCTAGAAATATCGAATTCAGAGATTCCAAGAGCAAGGGAAGAAGGAGTAGAGATCAAAGTCATAGCTGGAGAGTCAATGGGAGTCCAATCTCCTTTCTACACAAAAACACCAATTATGTTCCTTGACATTACTCTCAAGCCAAGAGCTCAAACCCACCAGACAGTTCCAGACTCATGGACCACCTTTGCCTATGTTATAGATGGCGATGAAGGCGTGTTTAGCTCCTCAGACTCTTCCGTAGTACAAGCACAAAATGTTGTGGTGTTTGGAACAGGGGATGAAGTTAACGTGTGGAATACGTCAAGCTCTAGGCCTTTGAGGTTCTTGTTGATTGCAGGAGAACCGATGGCGAGCCTGTGGTTCAACACGGGCCATTTGTGATGAACTCACAGGCTGAGATTGATATGGCCATTGGGGACTATCGCAATGGCAAGAATGGCTTTGAAATGGCTAAGCATTGGAGGTCAGAGTGAAAAGAGTCTGAAACAATAACCAGATACTGCTCTTCTTGGGTAATCTTCTTTATTTCACACGGTTTTACTCTTACATTTTACATCATATCAATGTTAGGCAATAAACAACAACCTACGTTTCAGAAAGTTTATCAATTCTAGCTTTTCAGTTTTAGTACTTTCATGTTTACAAATCCTAGACTCTAGAAAATGGTTCTTTACAATTTCAAGTTTTTTCTTTGGTCAAAATGAACCAAACTTTTTGTTGATCTTCCCTGGGATTAACTTCAAAAAGACAAATCAAAGCCTATGCAGAAGATATGAAAAAAAAACGTCAAGTTGAAATTGTTGGTTTAAGGGACAAAAAGATAATTCAATTTATTTTTCATCTACTTAAGCATGTTTATACAATATAAAGTGAATTTCGCTTAAGTAATTTGGGGTAACTAGAAGCGAAATTCACTTTTTATATATAAACTTTTGACACAAAAGAAATCGACTTCTACAATACAATTTATTTGACATTTTGTAAAGCTATGCCAAGACTTTTGCAGAGGCCGGATAAATTTCTCACAAAAGAAAGAAGAATTGGTAAAATTAGTTAATGCGAACCCAAAATCTCTGACTGGACCTATATTTGTGCATGCATGGGTTGGGACCTAGTGGTGATGGCTGCTATAACCAGCTACATAAAAAATTGGAATATGCTTATATATATATATATATATACTATATGAGTTGGTTTACCTAATTTTAGTTATAATTGATATTATACTATTATAAAAAAATAGGAAGCACTGTGCGTAGTCCAGTATATTTCTACGTCTTTTTTAAAACTCAAATTTAAGCAGATGGACCCTTATATCGTTACAACTACTATTCTATCGTCAGAATTTCTTTAGAGATATATGGAATGTATAATCATAGCAATGTCTCTATTCTCTAACATTTCGGTTTATCTCATCTAGCATTTATAAAATGATCACTAATATTGAAAAAGGTTTATGAAATATTATGGTTTTAAAATACATGAAAATCTCGATCAAGCGCTTCAATTTTTTTTTTTACTTTTTAATCAATCACAACATAAGGAAGAGATTAACAGATGACTAATAATACCAACAACTTTGGACTATTTAAATCAGATCATCAATGCAATAAATTATATGACTGTATATATAATCGAATGTTTGATAATTACATCTAGCAATCACTAACCAAACCCCAATTTTCCATAATTGTTTAAAGCTTTCAACATGTGAATCTTGAAACAACTTTTTAGGCACATATACAAAGCATAGCCTAAACTTCTTTTGAAACAATGAATGGTCTTAAACCAAGCTTTTGAAACGCTTTTATCTACACATATTTATTAATCAGTGCTTCAAAAACAAATTAGTGCTGAATAAAGCTGTAATACGAACCTCTAAACCGATCCGGAAGTTTTCGGATAAACACACTTTAACACACGGGAGGAGTACGTGCGTTACCTGCACTGAAACGTTCTTTCGTACAATTTTTAAACACAACATTTATGCGTTACGTTTCCTTCAATATTCAGACAAGTGTCGGCGTCATTTGTTAATGGAGATTAGTTAAGGACTCAATTTAACTCCGTTAATGTGTCATTGTCTTTAGTTTAATTTTCTTATTAATATTAGGTGTTGGATTTGTTTATTACACTACAAGAAAGTTATAATTTTCGGACTGAAAAAGTCCATTGGCATTTGAAATAAGTCTGATCGATCAATTAAATTAACATCTATATATACAAATAGAAGGTTCAAGGTATTAAAGAAGAAAACAAGCAGAACACTCTATGAAAATTTTCAAAAGTATTTCACACATTCGATATCTATGAAGGCACAAAATAAAAATGGAAGCTCAATCTACGAATTAGTGTCCGACATTTTTCCCCTACCTTTGGTAACAGAAAGTAGAGTCAACACTCAACAAAAGGAAGTAACAGGTTGGGCCGGTAGCAAACTAAGAGAATTTGACCGACACGTGGCCACGTGATGGTACCTTCGCAGCATGTGGAAGTGGAATTTGTAAACGTTTGCTAACAATAATTCTAACAATTTGTCGAGACATGTTTGTAGCCACCATTCAGATAAATACTACATCTTAGTATAATTCTTTACCACCTCATATTAGTAAGGGTCCAGGGATAGACTTTTTAAATTTATGGTCTTCCTTTTATAATGGAAATATAAATTGTATCAACTTTGTATAACGTGATCTTGAAGGTAACAAGTATTGCCGTGCGCAGAACTCCGTCAACCGACCTGTCTTTTTTTGTTTTTGATACATTTTTATAGACTAAGAACATTTATGTGAATGGAGGAGGTTATCATTATACTTTACTGATAATGCTGTGCTTAGTTATTTACCACATATTAAACGTATCGGTTAAATTTTCTAACTCTTATACAAGGATATTTGCTATCTTTGTTGTTCTCTTGGGATAATTGACTCAATTATTAAAAAAAAACATATGGTTTTCAACTAACTAAATAAAGTATGTGACGTACGAAGTTAACATTTGGTTTATGAACAACTATTCAAGTTGAAGGTTTTTTATCGAGCTTAATTAATAGGTAGCTTCATGATTGGATTGTAGACTTTGTTACATTATCTTCTTTTAAACCAACTTTGTTACAATACTCACACATATAAATATCTACACATATTTTGATATGACAATATTAAAAGTAACATTTTCTTTAACATTGATGATATAATAAATTATTTTTTACCCATTTTGTTGAAGTCTTTTTTTATCTTTATTTTGTTGAAGTCATATAGCTAGGAGGAAGATTGTAAATTATTTTCATATATTATATAGTTTTTTATGGACGAAACTAGCTAATAGACAAGTGATGATTCAGAAGATGATGCACCATTAATAAATTTTTAAAACTTTCATGAAATTTTAATGGTATATTTTGTAATATAACATATCAATGGTAAAATTAATCTATAAAATTATTCTAAATTAATTAGATAGATATAGAAAACAAATTTCAACCGTTAAAGTGACCAGGTTGATATCAGTCAATCAGTCATTATACAAAAATGTGCATTGAAAACCCAATTTTAAATTTCAAATAAAGCTAAGCAATTACCAATGACGGCGGGCAAGAGTGCATTTTTACCCACAAAAAAATATGGAAACATTAACTTTTACTAACACTTGCGCCTAAATTTAAACCTGCATCATATGCTGGCATAACTATGAGTCCTGCCTTCTTTTATGTTCCTTATTGCTTTTGTTTTTTTTCTTTGTCAACTAAAGTTATGTACTAGATACCAACAAAATAAATACAGATTCTACACGGCCTCGATCATAATAGAACAGAACACTTTGGAGTTCAGCTATTTGTAGAATTTTTTTTGTCTTAGCTAGAAGTTTCAAGGTAAATAAAAAGACTTACAAAACAAATAAATATACCGTATATTATCATCGTTCTCCGATCCATCCTCAAAAGTTCAAAACATCTAAACTACAATCTCTTACCGCATACATTTAAGTTCGTCAAAGATCGAGGAAAATTTGCCATTGCACTTTGTAGGGATTGTGGATGGCAACGTGTTGTTATTGTTAATTTTCGTATTATGTTATACCTTCTATATGTAAATTTTCACTTATTATTAATTGATTTTGTGTTGAAAATTTATGATTTTAAAATGATATCTTAGTCCGAAATTGACATAACAGACAAATTTCCATGTTATATATGATCCGTCTTGTCGTCGTATTTGATGAAGGGCTTGTCCTGCTCTTATCTCGAAGAAGTTTTTAGAATGTTTCACACTAGAAATGGAAAATAATCGAAAGTATTGTCTAAGGAACATAAAACCTGACCCCTAAAAATCAATTACTATATCGAAACCTAAAGTTTCTTAGAAGTTACTACAATCAAGTCGTACTATCATCCTGTCAAGACATTGTATGTTTGTATTTTATATTTAATCTGCGTATTTTCGCCAATCTTCCTCAAATATAACCAGGGTAAGCTGCAATTTCTTTCAGTTGTAAATCGTCAAAGAAAGAGAGATCGAAACTTTCTTATATTTCAGGGAGATAGTTAATTAACTTGAAACAAATCACTAAATATTTGAAGCGAGTCAACACAATTTCTTGAACCCCATTAAAAAACTAAACAAGTTATCTCGCAACATATATTCTTATTGCAAATTCAAGCTTTTATCTAATGCATGTCTACTTTTTTTAAAAATCTATAAATAAAAAAAATTATGTCTCCAAAATTTTCGTGTGTAACTCGGTTTCATCTTTCATAGACAGGCTGTCTAGTTAGTGATCATTATTGATCTTACAAAAACCAGCAATTTTTAGCATACATATTTGACTTCAGTAACTTAGATATATTATCCTTTTCTAGTGCCATGTACTTGTTTAACAATGTTTTAACTTAGACATGTATGTATGACTTATCGACACTAGGAACATGCTGGTAATACATTGTATTATATGCATGAGATTAAAATTGGTGAGTCGTCTATTCCAGAACCACTTACCGAAAAAAATCAAAATACTTGTAGCAAAATCATAAATTTTGATTTCATCTTTCCTATTTTGAACTTGGTAACTAAAACTTTATGATCATGCTCTATCTGATATATGTATGTATACATATGTTAGGATAATAAACCGTTAAATTAAAGTTATATAGTGTCGGTCACGGTAGAAAATTGTATCGGAACCAGTGTGTACGTCATTGTGATTGACATAGGCTAACAAGCAGCTAGGTAGTACTATTATACTATATAGCAGCTTCACTAAAAAAATTTATCAACAATCAATCAGACTAGGGATTTTTCAAATGGGTGGTTGAAGATTAGTTTTTTGACCCACTGAATAATTTCTAAACAAGTTCTCTGTAATTGTTTTTTTTTCTATAATGAATAAATGCCAGCTAATAACAAAACATGAGAAACAAACAAAAGAGTACAAAAATATTGAACCGGCTTCTAAACAATGAGGCACACCTCCGATGACTATTTTCCATTATATAAACAGACCATTATCCATGCAGAAACACAAACCAATCTACTAACTCTCTCTATCTTTTTTTTAACCAAAAAGACAAGTATACATTTTGTCTATTACAATATATAATAGCCGAGGGTGAGGCTTCCCGGTGAAAACAATGGCAACTCCGACATGGAGTCATGCCGGCAGGACTCATTTGGTAGTTGCTGTATTGGCACTACTCTTGGGTGTGAGCTTGGCTACAGAACCTTATTACTATAGTTCTCCTCCACCACCATACGAATACAAATCTCCACCACCTCCGGTAAAATCTCCTCCTCCACCGTATGAATATAAATCTCCTCCTCCTCCAGTAAAGTCTCCTCCACCACCATATTATTACCACTCACCGCCTCCTCCAGTGAAATCTCCTCCTCCACCATATTATTACCACTCACCTCCTCCTCCGGTGAAATCTCCTCCACCACCGTACTATTACCACTCTCCACCACCACCACTGAAGTCTCCACCACCACCGTACTATTATCATTCACCGCCTCCACCATACTATTACCATTCCCCTCCTCCTCCGGTGAAGTCTCCTCCTCCACCATACTACTACAATTCTCCCCCTCCTCCGGTGAAGTCTCCTCCACCACCATACTACTACAATTCTCCCCCTCCTCCGGTAAAGTCTCCTCCTCCACCATACTATTACCATTCTCCGCCTCCTCCGGTGAAGTCTCCCCCACCACCATACTACTACCATTCCCCTCCTCCTCCGGTAAAGTCTCCTCCTCCACCATACTACTACCATTCTCCACCTCCTCCGGTGAAGTCTCCTCCTCCACCATACTACTATCATTCACCACCTCCACCAGTGAAGTCTCCACCACCACCATACTATTACCATTCTCCTCCTCCTCCCGTAAAATCTCCACCACCACCATACTACTACAACTCTCCACCACCGCCGGTGAAATCTCCTCCTCCTCCTTATTACTATAAGTCTCCTCCTCCACCGGTGAAATCTCCACCACCACCATACTACTACCAATCACCTCCACCACCACCAAAAACCTACTCTCCACCATACTACTACTCATCCCCACCACCACCAGCCAAATCATACTCTCCACCGTACTACTACACATCTCCACCACCACCAGTATCATACCCTCATCCCCATCCTCACCCACACCCAAAACCACTTGTATTTAAAGTCGTTGGTAAAGTGTACTGTTATAGATGCTACGATTGGACTTACCCCAAAAAGTCACACGACAAAAAGCATCTTAAAGGTAAATTTACAAATCCGTTATTAGCAAGAAAATAAACAGTAAAATAATATGAAATAATTTTATAAAGAAAACGATCACTAAAATTAAGAAAAGAAACAAAAGACTGAATTGTTATTGACTTATTAATCAAGCGAGATCAAGATCTAACAGAAGAAAGAAGACCGTAAGTTTGTTTCTTGTATATTTAAATAAAAGTATTTTTGTCACGTAGGCGCTGTCGTGGAGGTGACATGTAAGGCGGGAGACAAAACAGTCAAAGCGTACGGAAAGACAAAGATAAACGGTAAATATGCAATCACCGTTGAAGGATACAACTACCGTAAATACGGCGGCGAGGTATGCACGGCCAAGTTACACGCGCCACCAAAGGGCTCACCTTGTAATATTCCAACAAGTTATCACATGGGTAACAATGGAGCTAAACTTCATGTGAAATCAAAGACCAAGTACGAGGTTGTGCTTTACGCCAAGTCCTTTGCTTATGCACCTAAGAAGCCTTATGAGGAGTGCCATAAACCAGCTCCTTACCACCCACCTTACTACTACAATTCTCCGCCACCTCCAACCCCCGTTTACTACTACAAGTCGCCGCCACCTCCAACCCCGACTTATATCTACAAGTCTCCACCACCTCCGACTCCAACTTACGTGTATAAATCACCTCCGCCACCTACTCCTACATACGTTTACAAATCTCCACCACCTCCAACCCCGACTTATGTTTATAAATCACCTCCACCACCAACACCAACTTATGTCTACAAATCTCCTCCGCCACCAACCCCTACTTATGTTTATAAGTCACCGCCACCACCAACACCAACTTACATCTATAAATCTCCGCCACCTCCAGCTCCAACTTACGTCTACAAATCACCGCCACCTCCAACACCAAAGTATGTCTATAAATCACCACCACCGCCTACCCCTTACGTTTACAAGTCTCCACCACCACCAACTCATTCACCTACGCCATATTACTACCACTCACCTCCACCACCGGTTAAGTCTCCACCACCACCTTATTATTACCATTCACCACCTCCACCGGTAAAGTCTCCTCCACCACCTTATTATTACCATTCTCCTCCTCCACCGGTGAAATCTCCCCCACCTCCATACTATTACCAGTCTCCTCCACCACCGGTTAAGTCTCCTCCACCACCTTACTATTACCATTCTCCTCCTCCTCCGGTCAAGTCTCCACCTCCACCATATTACTACCACTCTCCTCCTCCACCAGTCAAATCACCACCTCCTCCATACTACTACCATTCACCACCCCCACCGGTAAAATCCCCACCTCCTCCATATTACTACCATTCCCCACCTCCTCCCGTAAAATCTCCTCCACCACCTTATTATTACCATTCTCCACCTCCTCCCGTGAAATCACCACCACCACCATACTATTACCACTCTCCACCTCCACCAGTCAAATCACCACCACCACCGTACTATTACCACTCTCCACCTCCCCCAGTCAAATCTCCTCCACCACCTTACTATTA
>KE154921.1:225109-253007 GCA_000411075.1 Sisymbrium irio | reverse complement strand
CACCGTACTATTATCATTCTCCACCTCCTCCCGTAAAATCTCCCCCACCACCATATTATTACCATTCTCCCCCTCCTCCAGTGAAATCACCTCCTCCTCCTTATTACTACCAGTCACCACCTCCACCTATCAAATCTCCCCCACCACCATATTATTACCATTCTCCACCTCCTCCCGTAAAATCTCCTCCTCCACCATACGACTACCACTCACCTCCCCCACCAATAAAATCTCCACCACCACCATACCACTACAACTCTCCTCCTCCTCCCGTAAAATCTCCTCCTCCAGTCTACATCTACGCCTCTCCACCACCTCCCATCCACTACTAGACTCACCAAGTTTAACCACATTTCCCCAATATTCAAGTAAGTGTTATGCCAAACACAAGTTCTTATCTTAACACTTTTAATTACTTTCATGCTTTAACTTGGATTCATGATGTCTAAAGCTTTCGGTCTCCTTTTTACAGATTTTCTTTTAAAATATGGAATAAAGAAAAGGTGTACGAGGAGATCAAGAAGTGAACCAAATAAGGATCGTCACATTTCACTCAACGACTACGATTGTCTCAAGGCGAACCACTTCACTTCCACTTCATTAGGACTACTCATCTCCTTTCACGTTTTCATCCTAGCTTCTCATTTCGGATTGCCAAAAATTGGATTGTAATTTAATTGTTGTGCATAGAATTTTATTTTGTTTAGATCCACCCTTATGAAATGAAATTTGCAATAAAGTCAGGTTTCCAATTTTCATTCGAATATCTGAAAGTCGGTTACAAATACCCAAGATTAGCGATAATGATAGTTGAATGTTCATCCTTGTCAAACCTAAAAGAAAAATCGGACTTTTAAGTTGCTTTGCAGACCGAAAGATTTATAATTCAGAACCAACCAATAAGATTTCAAAACTAATTAATCAACATCTACATGCTAGCCCGACTCACCACTATTTCCCAAAACAAGATAAACTCATGCTTAAGCTTATACATAATCTGAGATTTAGCTTTTCTCAAGCATTTACATAAGCCAGTAAAATAATAATGGAAGTAATTACATACACATAACTGTAGATTATCTCAGTTTCAAATCTGAATCAAAAGCTGAAACAAAGAGACTCAAAGAGTCTTAGGAGTGAAAGATACAACATACACGCATAGAACAACATTCCATTCTAATATTACGAGGTTCTTTGACACTGATCAATTGAACAGAGCAAGTCCTCTCCGTTATTACTAAATAATGGATGAAGAAAACTATGGCCGTTTTTCAATGTTACACATCATCTCAAAGAACTGTGATATTGTCTTTGATTTTACATAAAGAGCAAGAAACTTAAATCTGTAAGAACCAAAAAAAAAAGAAGAAGATAAAAGTCTTAACTAGGTGTACCGTTGGCTTTGCTCCTGTACACAACTTCGAGACATTCTTTGGCTCGAAGAACTTTCGATTGAAGGTAAAAGCTCCCAGCTTTCGCGTTATTCTCAAACAGCTTGTCGTATTTCTGCACTCATAAGTAGAACAGCACAAACTCCTTTTAATAATTCCCTTCAGAGTTTCATATTAGACCGATGAAAGAGAAATGTTTTACCTGTAATATCTCTTCCCAAGAAGTCTGCTCGGTTACACCGAGAATCTGCCTAGCCTCTTGCTCATTAATGGCTTTTCCTGCTTTACGTACTGCACTCTGCATTGCTTCCTGCGCAGCTCCGGTTTTAGACGCATCTGCAAAAAAGAAGTTTCTTGGGTAAGATAGGCCTCTTTCGTTACAAACACATGACACTTTCTCTTAAGTACAGATTCAATATAGTCGAATCCAATAAAGCAAGACAAGACACATGTAAGCTTTCCGCTGCGACAAGAATCTATCAATTGAAAAGCAGATTTTCCTGAGAGAGAGCAAGCCATAATTGGATTCATGAAGCAACCACTTATTCAAAAAGGCTAACATATATATAAAAACAGAGCATTCTGTTTCCAAAAACGTATAAACGGTTCTAATAGTATTGAGGAGCTACGACCAAAAAAAGAAATAACAGAATCACCAGTCACCATGAAAAATGCAAAACCAACCTATCAATCAGAAAAAACAGATCTCCACTTGATGTCTGAAAAGCTAACATATATACACAAAGTGTTGAGACTTACTTGCAATAGCCTGACGATAGGCTTGAAAGACAGCACGACCCAATATCCCAGTACCCATCACAATGAACTGCGCAATTATTCTCCCAGCCTATCAAAGAAAGATATGAGAAATATTGGTATTCGAAATAAGACATATTTTTGCCTGATGATCAAATCTTAGAAAGAAGAAAACAGAACCGAAATTTGTTTTCTTTTAAAAGTATGTTTCTTTAGCTTAAAGTTATAATCACTGCAATCACAACAATGATACTAATACGGATAGATATCAATCAAACATACAACGAGGTAAAAAATCTAAATTTAACACGAAATGAGCCAAGAGGATTAACGAAGCAACAAGCTAAATAATCCGCACCCAATTCACAGAACGATTCAATCTCTCAGATACACACAAAGCAACAACAAACGACCCCAAATGAGGTTGAATTGAATCAATTTTAGCAAAGGGACAAAAGAGACATCACACCCAGGAGATATATGAATATAAAGAATATTGGAGAAGCAACCCAACCCACCATGGATGCCGATTAATTGATAGACTGAATGAAATTCGATAAAGATTGCTTCTTTCGTTTCCGGCGGGGAATAGGAAATAAACCTGGAACAAGTCAGTAGAACAATCTAGGGTTCTCTTTTGTTGTGTTCGTGTTCTTGTAATAAAAAAAAAAAGTTAGGAGAAACACGGAAACACCTATATGACCAATAGCACGAAGCACATAATTTGACACCCAACGAAATGTTTAATCGAAAAACACGTGCCACATATGGGCTTGGGCTGTTATCAAATGAGTAGCTTATGCCTTTGGCCCAAGCCCATATATGGTCTACGGTAATTTACAACTGATCAGGCTAATTTAAATAATCAAACAAAACTACAGTACAACGTCTATAGATTAATCTTTTATAAATTACTAATTATTATAAATTAATAATTTTTTTAATCTCAAATTAAATTTACATAAAAATCAATAAAATTCGATTTATATATAGTCCCAACAATAATATTAGTTAATAATTAGATAAACTTATACTAATTTTAAAATCTTATTAGAGATTAATGGACTGGATGAATATGTTAACTTTGGTCACAAAATATATCTTTACTATAGAAATCATTTTAGCAAGCTTTCGCCTTTTTCATCAACTTCAAAAAATGAATATCCACATTTTTTACTCCAAAACAATAACCAACAAACAATTTCAACTAAAGTTCAATAACTATACAAAACCCAAAACTAATCGATAAATTATCAAACTAGAACCATTTATATTTATATATATAACTCTATATATTATCTTCGTGGTTTCTAAATTGGTTATGTCTTTGTAGCTTCGATTTTGGTTTATTCTTCAAGAGATTAGATAAATTCAGTGATAACAGATGGTAAAATTTTTAAATAACACTAATAATCAAATCATTTTGGTTTGGTTTTAATTAATCAATGATACGTTCTTTTATACTATGAAAATAATAAAATTTATCATAAATTATATATAAAATTTTAGTATATATATTAATTAACTTATGAAACACAATCGTAATTAAGAGGATTATTGTAATACTCCATGATTACTTCAATGATTTCTATAGTGATGGAAATTTCCAATATATTATTTTAAGTTGGAGTGTACAAATTATGTATTTACAACTTAAACAAAGAAATTTTCAAATTTAAATTGGTTTCATTGAATTCATTGACTAAAAGATTGGTGGC
The DNA here is from genome assembly GCA_000411075.1 of Sisymbrium irio. Taxonomy (NCBI): domain Eukaryota; kingdom Viridiplantae; phylum Streptophyta; class Magnoliopsida; order Brassicales; family Brassicaceae; genus Sisymbrium; species Sisymbrium irio. The sequence continues at coordinate 249,142 of KE154921.1, read as the reverse complement.
TGAATTAAAGTTAAATAGGGAAAATGAACTTCTATGACTGAGAACCATAGACTATCAAGATATAGAGCATAATTCATCAGTTAGAACAAATGATAGCTGAAATAATTCGGGAAATAAACATAAATAATTTTTTTTTAGTATGCCAAAGTAACTCTAGGTTATTTACAGTTTTGACAAAAAAAAAATAGTTCTAGGTTAATGATCTTTGTAATTCAGACTTTTTTTATATATATAAATTCACATTTTATAAAAAAGATTGTATTTTAACTTCATTTTTTCTTTTGCTAATTTGAAATTTTTATGTAATTTGTTTACTGTAGTTTTGTCTTGTCCTTGATAAATTTGTAAAACCATCAATATAATGAAGGATACATGTGTAAATATTTGGTATTATACGTTTTTCAGTAATACCATGCTCCACTCACGTAACAATTACAAGGCTTTTAATGTACATATATTTGGAGTGCTATGGTGAAACCAAAATAAGGAAATCACAAAAAAATAGCAAAAGAAAAAGAATTGCAAAGTATGTAAAGAACCATTGTTTTCTTGCCAACATCTGAGATACATATAACTTTGTATAACTCTCACGATGTATGATACTTTAGCATTATCTCGCCGACGTCTGAAAAAAGACTGAAAATCAAACCCAAAAAAAATGAAGTAAAGAGACTTGCAAGTGTTGGTATGAACACCTAGGACATCTCATTGAAACCATTCCATCTAGGTTCACACTAAACCAGACTAACCAAACCAGCTAAACCGTAACTCTATCAAATTCATAATTGGTCGTGTGTGAGTCAAGAGTATTATTCATGAGTATATTGAATAAAGAATCAAAGGAATATCCATCCATCAATTTATTCATTTTCGATAGATTATTATTTGTAGATAAAAAAGAAGACGGAATTTTAGATTTCCGTAAGAGATACCAACCACAGCAACTTTCCCATCATCTGACCCAAATAGATAAAATAAAATTCTAAAAAATCAATATTTCCATGAAGACAAGAAAAAGAGGAACAAAACAAAACAATAATAATAAAAAAGCAGAAAGTTTTCTGAAGTCTCTGGCAAACATTTAATAAAAGATGCGACAGTGAACACAAACAAAGAGACAGAAACGTGATCAGCGACCACGGCGACGAATAATACGGCGGAGAAGAAGATTCAGTTACTTTGACATTTTCACGGCCGGCTCAAGTTTCAGTTCCTCCGATCTGTTTGTGTAAAATCATCATGGTGATCGCAGCAACAGCAGCTTCTTCCTTTTCCCTCGGTACTCTCACCAACTTTCTCTCTCTCTCTTTTCATCATATTAAAGATTGTTCTTTGATTTATGGTAATGGATTGTGCATGGCTGTTTCAGACGAATTAATTAACTCTTTTCACTCGATCCACTTTTGCTTTCCTGTTTCTGTGTTATTTCTCGCTTCAAAGTTTGTCTTTTTTTTTTTTGTTGTCTGAAAATTTAATGTCATTGTTAGAGATTTGTGAATCTGTTTTATCAAAGTCTCAATCTTTCAGAACAAAAAATAAAGTCTCAATCTTTCCTCTTTTTGTTTCGTTATTTCCTGTAATTTTTCAATTATTATTCTTTTTTTTCCTCTGTAATTATAGACATTTTTTGGTATATGTCTTCGTCAGGTCCATCTCATTGCCATCACTCGTACACTGATGACTTCTCTTCCTCCATGCCTTACAAAAGACACGGCAGCGCAAGAAACCGTGGCTTTGATACTAATCTCTCTGTTTTAAGGTATTACATTAACTATGGACACGTATGCATCAGACTTTGTGTTTTATGCAGCAGTGACAAATTTGTCTGCTTTAATTTGTTTAGTCCATTATTGTGCTTTTGGTGTGAATCTGATGCAAATTTTGTGTTCAGTTCCAGTTGCAAGATTCCTTTTTTTGGATCAGCATTTCATGTATCAACCGGTGGACATGACCTTGGCCTCACAAAAGTTTCGGTTGCTGCTGATTATTCTGATTCGGTTCCTGATTCATCTTTCTACGGCTACCATCCTCTCGAGGAATTGAAGCCCTGCAAAAGAGTCCAGGAGACAAAACTCTCTCCTGCTGAAGCTGCAAGGACTACGGTCGAGGTGTGTACTGTTGAGTTTCATATGAACTAGAATAGTGTTGAGTTTTCCTGTGTAGAGGAGTTTGCCTGAACATGCTTTTCCCTCGTTTCATTGTAGGCTAACACTAGTGCTATGTTGGTGTTTCCTGGAGCAATTCACTGTGAACCGCATGATCAGAACTCATGGTCCGAGTTTAAGTATGTCATTGATGATTATGGAGGTCAGTCTTACATTTATTGCTCGATGTATTAATGTATATGTATCGATCACTTTCTTTCTCACGAACTCTGTTTTCGTCCTGTGTTCTGTTCTTCTAATCTAGATATCTTTTTCGATATTCCTGATGATGAGAACATCTTAGAAGATCCTGGAGCTAGTAATCCAGTGGTAAGTGTGCTACTGATCAAGTAGAATGCCATGTACCTGTACATAATTGATACGTTTGGTATAAGGACAATCTTCAGCATCTCTCTTAATCTGAATTTTCACCACATACTTGTAGAAAGCCTTTTTTGGAATGGATGTCCCGCGATACGAGAACTCTCGGCTCCATGAGGATTATAACATTTCGGAAATTGGTAATCTTGACCAAATCATTTTTGATGACCATTATTTCGAGGTAGGTTGAATCTGTTGTACTCTTTTAGTTACCTTGCAAAACAGGCCAATGTCTCTTGTCTTATTAACGGTCTTTGCTCATTTATTTTGAAATTTGAGCAGATTATGGATTCTGAAGCTAGAGATATTCCGATCGATTGGGGAATGCCTGACACTTCCAACGGGGTTCATCCTATTTACTTTGCCAAACACATGTCAAAGGTTATATAAATAAATAAAGAGCCTTACAATTTGCAGCAGCAAGATGAATAACCTAATCAAACTTGGAACATTGTCTTTGTAATCATGCAGGCCATCAACATGGATTACGATAGGAAAATGGACCATCCGTCTAATGGTGTATCCATACTCGGATGCCTTAGGCCCGCTTTCCTTGACGAGGAATCATATATAAGAAGATTATTTCTCTCGGAAGATAGAGATGACTATAGCTGGGAGGTTCAAGGTCCTGTCATGTTCTCTTCGCCTCAAAATCAGATGTGTTGAAATGTACATTGTAAACTTTTCTGTTGACATTCTTGTATTTTTCTCTCTATTGGATATTTGTTTTCAGGTGATGATAATCCAAGCACTAGTTCCAGACGTGACGAGAACGATATGAGTTCAAGTCTATATAGATTAGAGATTGTGGGAATAGAGCTTCTATCCCTCTATGGAACAGAGGTATGTTTTTGCAACCATCTATTTTCTTTCATTTGGATGAAAGGAAAAGTGTTTTGAAATATGTCTAAGTTGCAAATTAACTTCGAACATAGGCTTTCATACAAACTCTCAGTGTTTCATTTTATTTTCTCCCACGGTCTCACCGTGCGTTGATGTCTAGATTCTTTGACGTTTTCAGTCTTCTATAAGTTTGCAAGATTTTCAAGACGCCGAACCAGACATCCTAGTGCACTCTACTTCTGCAATCATAGAGCGCTTTAATAACAGAGGGATTAATTCAGGCATTGCCCTCAAAGCTCTCTGCAAAAAGAAAGGCCTTCATGCAGAGGTATTGTATCCGAGTTTATGTACATATAGTTTAGAAGACGCCTAACAACGAATGACTATCACTCTGTTACCATTCCGGTTTTACATTTGTTTACCAATCTGGCTACTTTATGGTAATATTCTTATGCAGGAAGCTAACCTGATCAGTGTTGATAGCCTCGGTATGGATGTGAGAGTTTTCGCAGGCGCACAAGTCCAAACTCACCGTTTCCCTTTCAAAACTAGGGTGAGAGAATTCTCAGATCAAAACATTGAACAAAGATACAACATTTTTTTTTATTATAGAGAACATTCATATGCTTATTCTGTCTCTCATCATTTTTTTGTGTGTGACAGGCTACAACAGAAATGGCTGCAGAAAAGAAGATCCACCAGCTACTGTTCCCTCGTTCACGCAGAAGGAAATTGAAGTCTAACGACGAGAGCTTGAAGGACGCATACCGTTAAAAAACCGTTTGCAAATCACCAGTCCGAAAACATAGTTAACAGAGAAGGAGCTGTTTCGTCACTGGACGTGTCTGGTGCTTACACGAGTTCTTTACTCTGACGTTTGTGTACATAACGATGAGCTTTCAAGTGACCGTACTAGAGCTGTGTGGAGATGAAGCTTCTTACATTGTCGTAGTAAGTTAAATAAAAAAAAACCTAAGAATAAACAGAAGTTTATACATTTGAAGTAACTTCTATAATAATTCCAATGTTCTCACAAAATCTTATTTTGTACTTTTTACACTTAAATTAAGATCAAATAAAGCCTTTTTCTGTATACAGTTGCCAATTGTTGTTATAAATAACGAACTTTTCTCAACACAAAAGCTCGTTATTTCTGAAAGCAATAATCTAATATCTCACAGCCAATGGGATTGAACAAAAACTTCAGGCTTTGGTTAGGGTTCCGGAGGAAGAACCTATAGTGCTGCTGCCACAAAGCGGCTCACCAATTTCCTCGTCCAATAGCTTCCTCCCCTCAGCCTCCTCGTTTGCCACTTGTCCATTTCTTTGTTCCTCTTGATCTTTCTCCTTGCTGGGAAAGATGGAAAACGAGACAAAGGGTCTCAGCAAGGATGTAGAAGGGGAAAAAGGGTCAAGATAAGTTCATAGATAAATACTTTACTGTACTTGATGAAACCATGAGTACAGTGTTGCATAAGCTAAGTTTTCTTTTATACAGAACATATATTGTACTAAAAGAAGAAGATTAGAAAGAGACTACAAATTGAATATATGATCAGTCCGGTGGCTGTAGTAGCAAATGCCACGTAGTAAAGCCAATCCACCTGAAATTAACAGATAGGGACACTTGATCTCATCCGCTGGCTTCTCTACAGACGATGTAAACCCATTAGAAGTAGAGAGAAGTGAGAGGAGCTGTCCCAAACCAAGACCAATAAGAGTCTTCTCTTATTCTTTTTGTCCTTGAAATCGAAAACCATCACCATTGCTCTAGAAAAACTTTAGCTGTTGAAGAAGCTGAGAGTCTCCGGTGAGGATACAATCAAACTGATAGGACTTAAGGTGATTCTTATACATTTATGGAGTGTGTTGCCTTTGAGAACCGTTAACTTTTTAATTAGTATTAAGTTAACTGAGATAGTTATTTATTAAAGTAGGTGAACATTTATATCTTTCTTACCCAACATGTAGGAAGTTAGGACCATTTGGAAACATCAATACAATCACTCAAACAATCTGTATCGAATAAAAGTCGTCTCTTTCTTTACAGTTAGACCAATTTTTTCAGAGGGAAATTACTGCCTTGTCTCCTCCATCCAAATGTTTCTTCCTTCTGTTATAGCCCGGGAAAAAAAATTAATAATCAATACTATTTCACAGCCAATGACACAGACAACATAAAACCTCATGTTGCAGGTTTAGGTGGAAACACCTATAAGACTGTCTCGAAGTGAATCATTATCTTCCTCATCGAACAGCTTTCTCTGCTCATCCACCACTTCTCCTCCTCTTTGTTTCTCCTGATCGTTCTCCTTCCTGAGAAATGAGAACATCAAGAAAAGGAAATACAAGAAGGTTAAGAATACTGATTTCCAGAGAGCAGAACAGATATTGGAGTTGAAAATAGGAGTAAGAAGACTGTACATTGAGTATATGATCAATCCAATAGCTGTCGTAGCAAATGCCAAGTAATAGAGCCAATCAACCTAACAGATATAGAATACATATGATCACATACACTTGTTTTCTAGCGACAGAAATGCAAGTGTTTCCTGATGTTTTGATATACAAAGTGAGCAGCTAACCTTCTCATTGTAAGCGAAAATGCGGATCAGAACCGCCCACATATCTGATGTGAGTAACGAGAGGGTGAACATTGCTGTACCATTGGTCTGAGAAGACCACATTTTCGAAACGTGTTACATTTTTCAGAAGCATGGGCATTAAGCCAACAAACGGACAGAGAGTGAAGTTGATCATTGTATGGTTTAGTTTTGTCTCTTACCTTGAGTAAGACTGTGAGTAACGAGTAGAAGAGAAACACCCCCAATGCAATTCCAAGGAAAGACAAAACCTGAAACCACAGAAGTGTAGACAATTTAAGTTTGTACTGCTAAAATAAAAGTGAATAACAGAAATTGAAAGGGAAAATGGATCTGAGGACTGTAGCAGAAAGCTTACAGATTCAGTTGACCAGTGAATAGCATTGAGCGCATCACGTTCAAATATGCTTCTATGAACCATGTCAAGGAATATCCTCTTTGATAGCAAGTTTAAATAAAACATAAAAGGTCTTAGCCTTTGCTATTTAAAGGATACATCTGAATGGCACAAATAATTGCGCCGAAAAGTCCCACAAAGGACATGAGTTCAATTCTGTCTGCATTCTTCACAAAGAATTCCTGTAACAGAGGAATAGGGAGAATTATGATAAGAACAGAACAATATATTGATCAACAATGGTGATTACAATATCCAGATCCTAGGGTTTGACAAAGAGTCCCTCTCTCTCCTATAGTCCAGAGACTATCCTCACACACCTCTCACTAGATGCATATTTGTTTCTGTTACAACTTCTCCTCTATTTATACTCTAGGACTCTCTCTTTACAAGTCTCACAAATTCTTATCTTCTTTTCCTCTGCAGGTGCCATGTCAGCAGTTGATCACTTATCAAATTAGAATTACACAAGTATACTTTAGAATTCAATTACACTTTTTTGAGTATGTGATTAAAGACCTGCTTACCTCGCCGGTATTACTGACAGCATACAAGGTTGATGCAGCTATAACAAGAAAATCTCCTTTGACAGGATTACTTCCTCCTGAAATAAGCAACCATGATATGCTTAAAATCTAGTTTCTCGGGCCAATAAGTAAGTGTTTACTTGCAAGCCATGTGAAGAGTGGAAAAACGAACAAACAAGAGAAGTAATGAATCAGTTTACACCATTACCAGCTCTATCCCCTGCATGGACGTCTGAGAAAACAACCATAACAACACCAACAATACAGACAACCACACCACTGATCTTCATAAAACTGTATTTCGTCTTTAGGAAAACCCATGTCAGTAACAAAACGCACGGGACCGCCCAGCAGTCCAGTAGCATGACACTCGTCATTGATGTGTTCTGGAATGCCTTTACCACTGTAAAAAGCAAAATCTCATAATACTCACCACAAGACACGAATATAACTGATTACTTGCACTGTAACATCAGCTGGTCAAGCTTGAGCAAGCATTAAGGCAACACACTAATAACTACATGGATTACTGAGACCAAAAAAGAGTTTGTCAGTTTTAAAACACTCACCGAGATAATTCCCTTCGACATCAGCTAGAGCCAGGAGAAAATAGTAATACCACTTGGCCTACAACAATTTTGCATTGAATGTGTTGAAAATGCTTGCAAGTTGAAAGTTAAAAAGATAGAACTAAATAATGCAATCTTTAATACACACTTGTTACTCCAATACTAAAAAGTAAGTAACAGAGTGAAAATCGATGTTTTCAAGAAAACATATTTCAATACTAACCTTAATTACTGGTCGTCGGTACAGCATTATACTTCCATAGAAAATTGCCAGTAACACATAACCCAAGAAGGACTGTGATGTTGGGGCGTTGATCCCTAGAAGATTCCCAAAATTTGTAAGCCATGAATATGTATAAAACTAATGGGTTAGAAGAAAAGGGTGAAACCTTTTCTGACGAGCTCAGACGATATAAAGGCAAGGGAAGTAGAGAGAAGGGAGAGGATCTGTCCCAGTCCAAGTCCAATCAGAGTCTTCTTCTTCTTAATCTCATTGAAATTGAAAAACATCATTTATAGTTCTCTTCTTGTTTCAAATGAAACCAGAAAAAATGAAAAAACAAAACAAATTATCCAAGCTGCAGAGGAAGCTGAGAATCTTTGTGAAAAGTAATGGTGAATGTATAGATCAGAATCAGATTCAGAGAAGAGACTGAAGGCGAGTGAGTCTTTTTCTATTGTACCTAATCATTGACTTTTTTAATGGTGCTTAATAGAATTAAGATAGTTGGATTAAAAAAACTCAACTACTAGTTACATTCGCAAGTGGATTAATTAAACTCTAGTACTAAAAATTTGTTGCAGTAGACAAAAGCCTTATAGTATATACTACTACAACAAAATTAAAACCTCTTTCTCTTTTGTGCAACTCACTGTGTCTTGGGAAGATTAAGCTTCGTGTTCTTCAAGAAAAAGCAGAACCATCATCAACATGTCTTTGACTTGAAGAGCCGCTCTCGTCGTTCTGTGCTTTCTTTTCTACTTTTTTTTTAAATGAATGTGAAACTTTATTCATAACAAAAGACTTTTATTCATAACAAAAGACTGTTTCTTTTATTTTGAGGTAGGAGCTAAAGACAGAGCAAAACTGCAGAGTATACTTCCGATCTTAGTTTTACGGTTGTTGTGCTTGGAACCACATACACAGGTCCTCATCCATTGTACGACGGAGAAAAATGTAAGAGTAGTTTATAGTTACAAAATAAAGAAATCAATACCAACACAATTCTGGCTAGCTAGATAAGATAGATATGATAGATAGGTAGAGATGCAAAAACAGGTTAGAAGAAACAAAAACGGGTCGTCTTCTTTTGTGTGGTGGTGAGAGCTCTATCCTGCAATGCTTCAATCTTTCTTTTTCTAAGAATTTCGATCCTCGCCAACTGTTTCCACACACAAAATGAGTGATTGTCAAGTTAATCCATTCATTGCTAGTAAAGATATAAAATCAAATGCCTTTGGAAAACTGAATAAGAAAATCTCACCTCTTCAAGAAGAGGCGGCTTCAATTTGGCATGGCGGTCAGCATATCCTTCGGCCTGCTCCTTAATAGACAACCATTCTAGACGAAAATTGGTAATGTTAAATAAAAGCAAAAGGTACTTGTATAATTGTTAGAGGAATTAAAAGATTTGGTCGTACGCAATTTGTCATCCCCCTTGAATAACCTTGCCAGCAAAAGGTACTTGGCAGCATCATCCCGCCAATATTTCTCATGTTTTGTAGCTGACTCAAGTGCCTGAGATGAACGTGTAATGAGAACATACAATGAGCTTATTTGCATTTACTACTCACATGGCGGTCAAGTCAAATTTTATGAAACGCTAGATCTTGCGCTAAAACTTATATTGATCATTCAGTTGAGAAGTACTAAGTAAACGCCATTGCGTCAAAACTTTATGTTTGACATTTAGTTTCTGTAAAACCAAGCCGTAAGGAAGAGAGTCATTGTTGAACCATTTGTCTGATGTGTGAGTAACGAGAGGTAGTAATGAGTATGTAGAAGAGAAACTTTGTGACTGCGAACATTGAAACATAGTCTTTGTTAATGTTTCAGAGGCATTGAACATGGAAACGAAGAGTAGAAACATACTCTTTGTTAATGTTTCCTCCATATTCTGTTTTCATACCTTGAGTATTACGGTAGTAGTGAGTATAAGAGAAACGTTGTGACTAGCGAATCGAAGAAAAGGGAACACCTGAAACTGAAAGTGTAGAAACGATAAAAGTAATTGTACTGATAAAAGAAAAACAAAAACAAGACTTTGGTTAGCAGAGATTGAGAATGAAAGGGATATAGCAAGCAACTTACAGCCTCAGCTGACCAGTGAATAGCTTCGAGAGTATCTAGAAAAATCTAAAAAAATCCTTGTAAACAATCAAGGGCTTAAAATTTCAAAGCTTGCAAAGGTAAATAAAAATGAATATGGGGATAGAATTTCAAAAAAGAAGAATTGAAAATTCGCGCCAACGCATGGAAGATTTTCTTAGTCTCCCTATAAAATCTCGCCGGCAAACTTACTGCCGGTCATTGTCCGACGCATAAGTCTTATCTTTAGAAATAGGAGGATGAGTTTCCCTAAATATATCTCAAAAGTATTCTAACATTTCAACTTGTTATTACCTTTTGAAATTTATTCAGTTGTAGTTTGTTGGACTGCTTTAAAGACTTGATAAAAACGTTTTTCTACATTTTCTCTCTTTTTAAATATTAACTCAGTTACATCCGTACACTTTTATCTTTTTCTTCACAGAAAACTTATTCTTTGTCCCACAGAAAGTGATCAAAACTGTAACTAAATTCTTTCAGATAAAAAAACGTCGAAACAACGCCGACAAAACAGACCGGAACTGGATTAGGTCAAATACGATTAAATACGCGCCAAAAAAAATTAATTATAATTATAGAAAGTTTATAGAAGAAAATAAATAAATACTTGACCATATAAAATGATGTTGACATAAAGCAAAAAGCTACAGAAAGAGGAAGATATTAAAAAATATCTTTGTCGAAGATTTATCATTAAGCGCGTTTTTTGCTTCTCTGTCTCTCCCATTAATATCTCTCTGTCCTTAGCTCAAAGCTTTCCTGTCCAAGAAAATTCAGTTACCCACGTCTGCTTGCTTCTCTCTAAATCTCTCTCCGACCAAACAATAAAAACCGAACATATATAACTCTCTGTACGATACGATTTCTCTCACTAAAGTGTTGATAGAACTTTACAGGTATATTCTCATTATTATAATCTGTCTAAATTTGGGACTTTATAGTTTTGTTGGGAAGACAAGTGTCTATTCCTGATCATTTCTCTCTGTCTCTCTTTGCTTTTGACACATTCTCTTAGCTGTTTCCTCCTTTTCTCTCTGTTTTTTTAAAAATCTTTTTCGCTCTTTTAGGGGTTTCGAGTTTCTCTTTTTCTCTCCAGAAACTCGATCCATTTTTTCGTCTCTTGATTGTCATTGTGGGTATGTATCCGATGGATTCTGATTATCATCGCCGTGGTGTGGCGGTAAGATTTATTTTATCCAAAAAGCTTTCATTTTACGAATCTGTCACTTGTGGGTTTGTGTAAAGGTCTTAACTTTTAGCATGAATCTCGATTCAATGCGCATATTTAGAGTTTCTATAAGATGAGAACATCTTTGTTGATACGATGGAATAGCAATAAGAGTATCAGTCACTCAGATCCCAAATTGTTTTTCTTGGTTTGAAGAAACTTGCTTTGGCTTTGTATTGATTAGGTAGATATAGAAAAAGGTATGAGCCGTTTCGTGTAATGATGTTGATGATAATGATGATGACATTTTCAGGCCAACGAGCGTTCACCAGGCTACTTTGTTCGGCTGGATAAACCGAGAGCTGTAGACGATCTTTATATAGGCAAGAGAGAAAAGATGCGTAGGTGGTTGTGCTGCGCTTGCCACGTCGAAGAACCTTACCATTCTTCTGAAAATGAGCACCTGAGAAGCCCTAACCACCATGATTTTGGTAACTGCTCTTTTGTCTCAAACCTAGTTGTGATGATTTTTATAGGTTTTGATTATTCTCGTTAGTAGGTTGTTAGGATACTCATTCATGTTTCCGTGTTTCTTGTATTTAAGGGCACAATAAAAGACCACAGACTGCTGTGAAGCCTGATGCTTTAAAGGAGCCTCCATCTATTGATGTGCCTGCGTTGTCATTGGATGAGCTGAAAGAAAAGACTGATAATTTTGGATCAAAGGCATTGATCGGTGAAGGGTCTTACGGAAGAGCCTACTATGCAACCTTGAAAGATGGCAAGGCTGTGGCGGTCAAGAAGCTTGATAATTCAGCTGAGCCTGAATCAAATGTTGAGTTCTTGACTCAGGTCTCGAGGGTCTCAAAGCTGCAGCATGATAATTTTGTTCAGCTCTTGGGTTACTGTGTTGAAGGGAATCTTCGTATTCTTGCTTATGAGTTTGCCACGATGGGATCTTTGCACGACATCTTACACGGGAGGAAAGGAGTCCAGGGAGCACAACCAGGTCCAACGCTTGATTGGATCCAACGTGTCAGAATCGCAGTTGATGCAGCTAGAGGACTTGAGTATTTACATGAGAAAGTTCAACCTGCGGTAATACACAGAGATATTCGATCTAGCAATGTGCTTCTGTTTGAAGACTTCAAAGCCAAGATCGCTGATTTTAATTTATCGAATCAATCTCCTGATATGGCTGCTCGTCTTCATTCGACCAGAGTTTTGGGAACCTTTGGTTACCATGCACCAGAGTAATGAATGCTTCTAATATAACAACACTTCATCACACTATTCTTGAGGAAGTAAAAGATTGTAACTTTTAGAGTTTTGCTGTTGCAGGTATGCGATGACTGGTCAACTGACACAGAAGAGTGATGTTTATAGTTTTGGTGTAGTGCTTTTGGAGCTATTGACTGGTAGAAAACCCGTTGATCATACGATGCCTCGTGGTCAACAAAGTCTTGTCACTTGGGTAAGCACAAAAACACTTCTTTGTTCTTTTCATCTCTGGGGATAATTTTGCTATTATTGCTTTTGGCATTAAAATTCTTCTGCCATATAACTTCAGGCAACTCCAAGGCTAAGTGAAGACAAAGTGAAGCAATGTGTTGATCCAAAACTCAAAGGAGAATATCCTCCTAAAGCAGTTGCAAAGGTAAAAAAAAAGCTTCATATTTTTTTTTTGGTTTCATCTCTAACCTGTGAAAACGCTTTGAAGCTAATCATGAAATGTTTTCTTCCCCTTTTTCTTGCGTTTTCAGCTCGCTGCTGTTGCGGCGTTGTGTGTGCAGTATGAATCAGAGTTTAGGCCGAACATGAGCATTGTGGTAAAAGCTCTACAACCTTTGTTGAGGTCATCAACACCAGCAGCTGTTCCATCACAGGAAACTTGATTCTTCTAGCTAATAATGGGAGATTGGTTTCTGTTTCATGTGTTTCCATATTTATTATTTATACAAACATGTTCATATCATACAAATATGTTCTTCAGAGAGTCTTTTTGTTGAGGATCTCTTCTTCTTCTTCTCTTCTTCTAAGTTTATTACGGTGATGAGTAGTGATTTGGTGAGTCTTGACAATTGTTTGGTGGAGCCGTTCGATTCTTATATAAGTATTCTATATACTTGTGTGGTTTGTTTTGTTTTTGTTTTCTCTCGTTTATAATACATTTCAGTTTTCCCTTACAGTTCACCAAATATTCAACACGGGTTTTGCAATGTTATTAGTATTTATCAAATTTCAGAGCACTGAAGACACACCGTACTGAGAGATGCCGGGCCGGTTTAAATAAACTCACTGCTGAAAAATATGCTTTATATGTATAACCAAAGAATACAAATATTATATCCAAAATACATATCTCACTTAACCAAGTTTGCTCACTCTATCTTAAGACAATACAGCTATAGACATGAGAGGTTTCTTCAACGAACTCAAACCGACTCTTGAGAGAATTAAAAGCTGGTCTCGTCAAAGTTCGATTCACAGAATCCTGCTAGTATGCGACCTGGAAAACCCCCCAATTTCTACAATATTCTCGGCCAAAAAGAATTCTTGGGAATCAAAATCCTGCAGCGACAAGGTGCAAAAGTAGATGATTCTCCATATTGATAACATTCAGGTATTAGTGGAGTAATTCGCGTTTTTATGCAACCTAGATTGGTTCTAGAGGTTCCTTTGTTAAGAATCTATCTAGATGATGGATGATTTTTGAGAGCTTGAAAGGTAATCTAGATGATGAAGTTGGGTGAGAAATTGTGACCTACTTATAATAAACCTCTTCATCTGGGAAGAAGCGGCGTTCTGTCGTCTGATTCACCGCGGTGAGTAGCCTGAACAGACACATAGTGACAAAAAAAAAGAGACAAACATTAGTGTCGACCTAAGTTGGGACAAGTGCAAGAACTGGCTTAATTTATTCTTCACCTCTTCATTTGCTCCTGCGGCCATGTTGATGAATGAGTCATTAGCCCTGTAGGAAATAACAGAGAAGTAAAAGAAGTTAATTGGTATAGATACGATGAACGTATCTGTTACATGACTTCCTGTTTATTTAAGATGTCTGATCAAGATTTGATAAACACAAAACAGTATGTATGTTGACACTAACCTGTGAGTATCCTTTGAATTGCTTAATTCTAGGCTCCCGTTCTGTTGTTGCTCGTCTTTCACTTTGGCAAGGGGTGAAAAGAACTATACACAAATCAGACGATGAATAAATTCGACAGAATAGAGGTAATTAAGTTTAATGTATCCACCAAGGAAACGGTTCATAACGGGTTTTACCTGGTGCATTGAAATGAAAACGATAGAAATTCCAAGGAGAAAGTTCATGGTTATCACATGTCCAAAGAGTGCTGCAGATGCTATGCCGGTAAATATTGTCGCAACTGTGGATGAATATTTTTTCAAGATTGTATCTGAAAGCATAAACGATATGTTAGAACCATCCTGCTATAAGAACAAATACCCTTGAGTACACATAACAAAATCCACGATCTCCAGATACGTTAGAAAAGCATATAAACTCAAGTAAACCAATTCATAATTAAATGAATCTAACCACTCTTAAGTCTTAGTATTACCTGCATATTTGAAGAAAAAGGAGGATAGAATCCCTTGTGCTGCGTTGTTCAGTATTAGAAACATAGTAGCCCTAGAATGTCCTTGTAGGATGTCAAAGCTGTCAGGACCTGTCAACGATAAATTTCTTCAGTAATGCACCGTGAACTTTTCAGGGTTATCTAATTAGGATTTTCAAAAACTAATATGGTGCACGTATCATGTTCTTCCATGCCACTGTTAAAATGAATGCACGTACCTTTATATATAACAGTTGCTAATATGCCAAGAAAGTTGAATATCGCACCATAGCCATAAAGAAACAAGTTCTGCAACGGAAAAAAAATGTTCAATCAGACGGATAACTAAACACAAAAGGTTCCATGTAGCTACAAACATCTCATTCCCTGATGCAGGATAACGAAAATGCATCAGGACTATCTAACCTGAAGATAAATGCTTGTGTCATACTGACTCTTCAGAGCATACTCGTTGAAGACAGATGCCATCGATGGAACAGTAACCTGCATGTGAATTTTAAAATTAGCCTCTAGCATTATTCTTGAGATATAACTTTTCCATGATGAATCAACGGCGAAGCGTTAGAGAGTAAATTGTGTGCATGGAACCACTTTATACCTTCAACTTCAAGATGAGAAAATATAAGCACGGGATGAAGACACTTACAAAGATAAAGGTACAGATGTATGCACCCGTAGCGAGAGGAATTCCAATGGTAGTAGCACCTTCAGGAAGTGAACGCAATTGATTTACACTAATTCCTATCAGCAACAGAGCAAGTGCCTCCCACTACAACAAAATTAAAGATAAGAAAAGGATTGGAGCAATATAATTATGAAAGCATACAAAATCGAGAATAAGAGGTAAACTATAAATGGAAGGCTACAAACAAACTTCCACTATAATATCCTCTGATACTGAAAACCAGTCATACACATACAATTTATAAGAATAATTGAACCTCACCTGAATGATGGAAAACCGCCGCTTCATTACCATCTTCAATAGAACAGCAATGACCAGAACCTTTAGATTGCTAAGCATCTTCACAGTAGCAGGATTGAAATATAGCTGGCACAGTAGAAACTTTCAGTATTGTATGCAATTAAAAATACATGAAAGAATGAAAGATAGAACCAAATAGTACAAGCATAGAAGCACAGATAAATAAACCCTCTGCAATGAACAAAGTAAGAATGATGCAAACAGCTGACCGACTCCAATATCTATCACCAAAAGACAACCAGTTATATAGCGCAATGACTAGCAGGTCTTACGGAAGAAAAAGACAAGGTCGAAAAGAAAGGTATATAAACTTCTCCTTAGAAAATGGTAATCAGTCATTTGTTTAGGGTGCACTACAGTAGTGTCTGACATGGAAAGTCACAAAATACAGAATCAACAACATTGAAATAATAGAACACCACAGGACATGCTATTCTCATAAAGCCAAAACCTCAGACAGTAGACCTACGTATGCCAAAATGAAAAAAGGACAAGTGGTTGCACCTGCATTGTAAACTTGAGGTAGTTATTAATTGCATACAACAGGGCTGGAACAGCAAGAAGCACATTGTTTCGAGCTGCCTGCAAAATAGACACATGTAAATGCAAGCTGCATTATAAGTTTGAACTTAGAAGTTTTAAGTCATTAGAATGTATCTGCTTGTCAATAACATCCATATTTTTAAATCTAACAAATCCATATACGTAGATGAGATATGTGTATCCTGGACATATGCCAAGCGATCAGGTAACGGAAGGTGAAGAAGCTAGCTTACAATTTGAAAATATGCCATAAGAAAAATCTAATACGGAAGCAATGCAATAGGGTAGACTCTCACTAATTAAAAAAGAAGAAGTACCTGGACAAATGTTGAAACAGATAGAAGAGGCTTCTCTCCAACTTTTTGGTGCCTGGCCTACAATTTGAACATAAACACTGAAGTATTCATGGACCGTCTACAGTAAAGCGAAAGACTCAAGAAAAGGGTAGTAATTTGGAAACTAAGAAATCGACTTTACGAACATAACTGAATGAGATCTTTTTCGCATTCGTTAAACAACATCAAAACTTCCAAATTCCAACAAGTAAAAACAGTAAAGCAAAGTTACAAAAATAAACTTCGAGAAACTAACCAAAGTTCATGAACTTCTAGTAACTGTTCATATTCTAATGCAGAAGAAACATCTAGCATACTAGAACGTAGATGTTTAAGCCAATTCAGAAACATACCTGGATTAAAAGCATCACAATCGCAAAAATAACTTTTGCAATCTCTGTCAAGAAGTTGACACTAATAGGACTGAAGTTGAACTTCCCATCGACCTTAGACATGTACACCAAGACAGGCTGAAAAAAAAGAGTTAAAGTATGTAACTTTCAACAGCACCGACACAAAAATGTCATGGAAGCCATGAAATGCGGCTAGAAAATCGAAGCGAAGATGGTTATATACCTGTAGACCAACAAGCATGCAATCACCTACTACCAAAAGAACATTGAGGACACGTTGTTTTGATGTCACCCTAATCTTATGATCATCATAAGCCCTCGAAATAGTTCTGCTACCAGGAGAAACCTTTGAATGACACACACTGCACTCAACCATCCCGTTCATCGTTTGCCTCTTCCCCAATCAAACCTTTTTCTCCTAAATTGAACCAAACTGATAAACAGAAAACAGAAAACAGAATCCAAACAAACACTCAGAACTAATGATCATAAAAAAAGATGCCAACTTTAAAGTGGGGGAATTGAGCAAAAAGGAATCAATCAAATAGATCTCAAAAAGACTCAGACTTTGGATCTAAAGTCGCAATCAAAATACTTGTCGGTTCATTCGTGAGTGAGAGATGGATCAAACTTAACCTCAATTTTGACCTAAACGATCAGCTTAACGAGACATTCTCAAACGTATTAACTTCCAAGACAGATCCACAACGCTGACTTCCCCCTTCCACACGTATTATATCACTAATACCTTCTCCTTGTACCTCGCTCTCTGAAATTGAGGAAGCTGAACAAGATCTAGAAGGTTCCCTGAGAGCAAAGATTCGACGAATATGCAGAGAGGAAGAAGATTGTATGTGATTGAATCAATCGCTTTGATTTTACAACTACGTTTTCTTCTTAACTTTCTTAATTTATTTATTTATTTATTACGGTAGGGTTAGTTTAAGCTAACCCTATTTATTAATTACCTGGGGAAAACAATAACACTAGTTTTGAATTTTACATGGAAAACTATCTAACAAACAATGTGCCTAATTTTTTTTTGGCACAAGGAAAAAAGGTTTTTGAGAATGTGTCCTGATTATTTTGATAGCTCTTTTGAGAAATAAATCAAGTGACAGTGCTTAGTTTGGTTGATTATAAATTTTATGATGAATACAAATTTCTTGATCTTATCTCTTTGTCTTAGATATTCTTCTAACTTAGTTTATACTCCTTCGATGGGGGCTAATTACGAATAATATTTGAGATTTGTATTACCATTTTCAAATTCAGTGCCAAATTAATTGCTTGAACCATTTGAAATAGTAATATAACAAAACAAAAAAAAAACTTACCCGTACTGTTACTGATCGGGGACTCTTTGACAAACACGTGCAGTGGCAAAATCTGACTGACCAATCAGTTGCTACTAAGAGTGACGGTGAAGCTTTAGTTGGTGACGTGGCATGCGGGTGATGGTGGCAGCGAATATGAATGAATCGATGGTTACGTAACTATAGTCCACATGTCTTTTCTGTGTTTCGGTCACATGTTTCTTTCGCTTTGACGTTCACCAAACAAAGCCTTTGTTTTTGGTTAACTAAAATACAATGTTTGTATTCTAATCTACAAAGCACATTTTCCTTATGGTATTTATGTTTACGTAACGCCGTATTTATTAGTAGATGTATATTAACACAACGTAAATTTGATTCCTTTCTTTTGTCGCATTTTCGTAACCTCTAATATATAGGTTAGGTATGAAAAAAAAAAGTAGAACATACACGGAAATGGAGATGATAAACTGTCAGTCTTCTCTAGATATATCCTTTAGATTTGATGAGCATATATAGTGATGAACATACACGGAAACATCTCAGCTTTTTATATGTTCTGTGCTTTGAACCGACTATTTTTTTTTAAAGTGTGCAATGTTTACAGAAACAGAGGAGGCAGAAGCAGAACCAGCCAATGACGAACAAAGCTGCCAGTTCCTAAAAAGACTTATGCTGCTTGAAACCTATTATTTTGTGTGCTCTGAACCTATTATTTTTCTTTCATACCTTTTTTGTTTGATAAAGGGTAGACTAGATTACCAAAATTAAAATGAACGTTTCTCTTTACATTACAATTAGATTCATTAGACACAAACAAATAAAAAGAAGTGTAGATGGAACCGATGTAAGAACGAATTTGCTTGAGAAGATTACTGTGGGTCAACCACTCCTGAAAGGTCGATCCCTAACACTGTAAGCTTACTTCCCAATCCAACTATATATTATCTCTTGGCAATTCGGGATGGTTTTTGTTTATCGAGATTTTGAGTGGCTTTGTTAGGGGTGTGAGATAAAGCTCATATACTATATACTTTGTAATTCCATTTTTTTTCCCTTCAATTTGCTTTGACTTCTGTTCTACTGTTCAACTATATAGGACCACTTCAGAAAAAAGAAAAAGAAAAAAACCAATACACTCACCACCTTAGCTCTGTTTTTATCCCCATTGATCTGCGCCATATACTGACTTTGTAATATGCTTTAAGTTGCACCTTCTTCTGATGTTCTGAATCTGAACTCTGAAGAAAGATTTTGCAGGATTAACAATGAAAGAAACACTCGAGTCAAAATAATGTTACGTAACAAATGTTTTGCGCGCGGATAGAACTTGAATATTACCGAAGATAACCGGAACAAAACCGGAACCAATTTAACGACAAGGAACCATTCAATTTGATTTTGACGCAAAACTTCAATACCGAAGGGAAAAAAAAAAAAGAACCAAAGGCGTTAAAGTGCTCCGAGTCGGAGCTTGGTTTGGTCGAAAGATTCGATCTTTCTCCGACAAGAATGTCGACATCTTGGTTTAGTTTGCTCCTCGGTCTTCTACAACTCGTGGGTTTCTTACTTCCGTTGAGAATTTCTGCGATTAGGTAATGGTTTAGTATTGGTTAAACATCCTTGTTTCTATGAATTTGCGTCTCCCTCTCGCTTGATCTCGATTGAATTTGGCAGGAAGGATATTGGATTTTTAGAAGAGCGGATTTGCAGAACAACTTTCCAAGGAAGGTATTTGATCTCCGATGATGAAGGTCAGTTACTTTCCCCTCCAATTCACTTCTTGACAGATTCTTTTCTTACATCATTTGATCTCTTTCCACAAGTGAATTAGAGATAGAAAGACTTGTTCTTTTTGTTTGTTAAAGCTTGAAAGATTGTTATTGCAGGCAATGTGTGTGATGCTCTGTCATTGGATTCTCGAACCCGTTGTTGTCCATTGAAAGGAGAAAGATTCTCTTGTCAGTGAGTCATTTTTGAGAAGATCATAGCCTTTAAATTGAGGGATAATCCGGTTTTATATACTAATTTGTTCTTAATCAGACTTCGTTTTTGTTGTTTGGCTTGAAGTGGATGCAACCTTCTTTCACAATGCTGCAGCTCTTATGAATTTTGCGTTTCTTGCTGCTTGAATCCAACTCGGGTATTCTATGCAACCTTTGGTTTTGTTTTTCTTTTTTTTCCTGATTATTCTCTCTTCTTGCTTCATCTTGTTTTGCTCATGAGTATATCTATCTTTTGCAGACGCTTATTGAGAAGGTGGCTAAGGTAAAAGTTGCAAAGCCGGCTACAGCAGGTAACTTGTCGTTTTACTGAAGGCATAGATATCTTTTGCATTTCCAGGATCATCAATTTCTCCTCTTTATCAGGGACATACAAGACTGTATTCGATTTTTGTGCCGGGAGATGCCGCCATAACTCTGAGAGTGTGGTAAGCGATTGACTCTTTTTCTTTCTGTTAAAAAGGGTTTTATGCTCTTCTTTTCTTGGCAAATTAGTGTGGAAGTGATTTTTGTCTGAAAATGAGGTTTGTCCTGAAACTTCCAGGTTCATGAAAATGCATACCACAGCAAGTTTCACCATTGTTTTTCTCTAACATCCAATGCTTCAGGTTGGTATTGATAGCCTACTGTTTCCGTTCAACTATTGTTAAAATGTCAAAATACCTTTTACAATAATTAAATAAACTGAAATAGGGGCTAATCTTACACAAGTTGAAACAAGACTTCTTGGCATTGACGTTATTGTCGGAAGGTAAACCACTCACTAATCTACCAGTATGAATTTGTATACGCTTTTGTGGATACCATATTCTTAGACTTTTTTTCTTAATTGGTTTCATAGGCAAGGATATTCATGCGATGCTGTTTGCAAGTCACGTGGACAATTATGTGTGATGAATAAACTCTCACTTCTTAACCAATGTGATGTGTAAGTTACCAGAGTCATCTTTTAATCCCACCATCGAGGCATGTTTCAGATATTTATTTATCTATTTAAAACTCGCAAGTCGCAAATTTGATGTTTTCATGGTTTTCCTCTGTTTCTCTGTTTGCTCAGTATGCAAAGATACATGACATGCAAAGGCTCCTGTTTAGCAAGTGCCGGGGCTGACCAACCTGCTGAAGTTGTTGATGATGCGCCCAGAGATTTGGTACTCCATCTTTTATCTTCTCTTATGGCGCGCTTTAACTTCTTTAATCCTCTGTGAAATATCTCATTCACATCGCTTCTCCTTGCTAAACTTTTGAATCTTGATCACAAACTGAGTGATTCTACTTTCTTGGTTTTCCAGTATCCAGGCGCGTGCTTGTATAGCCGGACACAATCAATGCTTTCTTGTGACGGTTCACACCAATACACCCGACGACTCTGCCCATGTGCCTAGAAACTAGTCAGTATTAGTGAGACTTATGCCATAATTTTTTCCTGTTTATATACACATGCATATACGCCAAAACAGATGTTAACTTTTAAAGTTTTATTTTCCTAAGGGAAGTGATTCAAGATGCATGCGCAAGCATCGATTATTTCAATAAAATTCCCCCTCTCGCTATGGTTTTAGAATGCTACTTAAAAGTCTGATTTCTTTGCTGATCATGGCAATGTTTTTACATGGTGGACACATAGTTGATACATACATGCACGACATATTTATGCATATGACTAAACGTTTACTCATTTAAAACCACAGAATGGCAAAAAGCATCTGTCCACATCAGCTGTGACGTGTGTGGCCTACGTTGAGAATTAACTACAAGGCTACAGTAGTAGCAACGTATCCTTTAGATCTTTTTCACACATTGAGGTGCAGCTATCTTGAACAGAGCCAAACTCACAACTTTTGTATTCATTCATCAAATCAGCAAAGAGGACACAAACAAGAGAAGGGACTTTTATGGACAGCTGGGAGTTTGAACTTTTAAGTTGTTTCAGATTTGATATGTCTGAGAATGAATGAATACACTAGTTCCGTTATGTTAGTATCTTGGCAGAACTTGTTATGAATTTCACATTGATCAACCAATAAAGACTTTTGGTTTATATTCATTAAGTAATGACTTGACTAGGTCGTGCTTACATTTCATAATCCCAATGAAACCCATCGAAAAGAGAAAGAAAAACCCAATTTAATTGATGATTGATTACAGAGGTTCGTTTATGCTTCCGAATTATCATATAAAAAAATATATAAATTAGAAAAGACATCAGAAGCTGTAATCTGTTTTAAACATTCTTGTGTCTTTCGTCTGTGCTTTAGCCCCACCACCTCTATTCTCAGCTTCTTCCGCTTCTTCGTCGTCATCACCAGCTATCTCAAACGCAGGATGGCTTAAAACGCATTTCAGAAGCTGCGTTCCTCTCAACGCGTTTGTGAGCGGTAAGTGTCCAAGAGGCGTTTCGTCGTTGAGCTCCCACTTGAACTCATCAGGGAAAGCTCTGTAATTGTACTGAACCACTTCTGTATCAAGAAGCTTCATCCACTCAACTTTAACGAAGAATCTGGTGAAATCTTTCTTGGCTTTTAACCAGATTTTGCGTTGCACGCTGTATCCGAATCTCCCATCGCTGTGTTTCGTCCACAAGTTGTCAATAGCTTGAAGATCTTCGACGGCTATCGATTTCACCTCGGAGAAGAACACGTAGCCACGTTTCACAGCGGCTTCTCCGGCTATCTGAATGAGAAGTCTCCGAGTTTCTTCGTCTGCTTTCCTGAAGTCTTGGTTGATGAGATGAGTGGCTAGGACATCGAATTTTGTAGCGGTTTCTGCGGTCACGGCGGAGGCGTTTGTGGTGAGAGAGGCTGAGACGATGACGGAGGAGGAGGAGGTGGAGGAAGAAGAAGAAGAGCAGATGAGTGATGAGAATGTGGCGGTGGACGTGGGGTGTTTGAGGGAGAGAGAAGTTGGTCCGAAGTGAGATTGGCAATGGAGATTGTGGCGGTGGTGTTGGTAAGAAGAAGAGGAGTGGTGGTGGTGGTGGTGGTGGAGAGAGTTTGTGGTTGCCATTGATGGAGGAAGAAGAGAGAGAGAAGTCACGTCAGGAAGGTAGAGAGTGAAGTTGGAGAGTTTAAAGAAGAGTGAAGAGAGATAAGGTGTGGAAAATCAGGAAAGACTAGGCGGGGTCGCTTCTGATTGGTCACTTAAGGGTCAGGTTTGATTCTCTTTTTTTCTCTCTTAAAAACTTTCATTTCCATGTTTATTTTTTATTTAGGTGAAAACTGAAAATATTTTTTAATTATGGAGTTGTGAGTGAGAAACCCACCCAATATGCTCTTACAGCATGTGATGGTCGGAAAGCTATATTTGCCATGTCACGGTATATCGTAAACGCACCGGATAGCTATAGCAATAACGGGCCTCTCTAACAGATTTATAGCTTATTGGATATTAATAAATAAGGCCCATTAAGATATTGATGTCACTACGCCGTTTCGACCTGGACTGGAATCAGAAAGAGATGTGTATACTTTGTCGCGCCATCTTTGAAGAGCCGTCCATACTTTTTTGGTTACTGAGACTTATATAAACGATCTCTCGAGAGAAAACCATTTCCGTATTGACGTCATATACAGAGAAGAAATCAATCGGTGATGGGTTTTTGAAATTCAAAGATCAAGATTGTTTGGCGGGAGTTGTGAGAGAGAGAGACAGAGACGGAGTTGTGTGTTTGGTAGTAGTGATTGTGAGGATCTTTGGAGAAGGGTTTTATTTGGAAGAGAAAGATTGAATTTGAGGGGTGAGAGATGGGTCGTAGTTCGAAGAAAAAGAAGAAACGAGGAGGTCATAGCGGGAGAAGGGGTCAGCTCAAGGACCATGGATCTAATGATGATGAAGAGAACGAACTTCTCTCCGAGGAGATCACTGCTCTGTAAGTTGCCACTGTTTCTCCTCTTTGGTGAATTGACTTATCAGGCAATGTGAGAATATATGTT
>KE154921.1:167635-224863 GCA_000411075.1 Sisymbrium irio | reverse complement strand
TTTTTTTTTTTTTTTTTTTTGTCATGTTTTCAGCTCTGCTATCTTTCAAGAGGACTGCAAAATTGTTTCTTCTGACTCGCGTTCGCCTCCTCAGATAGTTATTAAACTCAGGTTTGCTTCTTACCTGACTTGTGTTTTGCATTGCTGTGGGTGTTCTTGGTTTTATCTGATTCACTGAGCTCCTTTGTAATTTGAGCAGGCCTTATTCTAAAGATATGGGATATGAGGATACCAACATCTCTGCTATGCTTTTAGTTAGGTTAGAGTTTCTTCTTTCTGACTATGATATAGTTAAGTTGTTCATCTTCTAACTAATTTTTCCTTCTAGATGCTTACCAGGATATCCTTACAAGTCCCCCAAGCTTCAGGTTACTCCAGAACAAGGGTTGACAACAGCTGATGCTGAAAAGCTTTTATCTCTTCTACAGGACCAGGTATGAAATTTCCCCTTTAGCAGTTTAAATTTGGACTATGATGGTACCACAAGTGCTCTGTGCTGATACAAGGTGATCAAACATTATGCAGGCAAATTTCAATGCTCGTGAAGGTCGGGTTATGATATTCAACTTGGTGGAGGCTGCTCAAGAGTTTTTATCGGAAATCATTCCTGAAACTCATGATGAGGAATCTGTAAGTATATTCACCCAGATTTACTGTTTATGCCACGGTAATTTATTCTATGTATCATTATTCCTATGGGGTTCTACTGCCGGTCAGAGGAAGATTTCTTGCATCTCGTATGTGTTTGCATTGGTCGTTCTTCTTGTAAGTTTATTGTCATTGTTTCTTCTCAAGGTTCCATGCTTGACTGCACATGGAGGCGCTCAGTTCAGTGAGGAGGCTGTTGTTTCAAATAAAGCAAAACCCTCTTCTGTTGGACCTTTTGTTTATGGATTTATAGACCTATTTAGTGGATTGGAAGATTCAACGAATTGGACTCTCAATCCAGATGAAAATAAAGGAGTCGTTTCTACAGTACAGCCACACCCACTAGAAAATTCAAAAATTTTGCGTGACAAGTCGGACAAGAATCTGAAGCGAATTGAAAACCACGCTAAAGAAGAAGTTGCATTGCCTTCTCCCATTGCTAAAGTAAATACTCTTCAAGAGGGCAATGCTGATGATACGAGCTCTTCTTCTTTTGACTCAAGTAACTCTACTGAAGATGCGGAATCTGGATTTTTCCAAAATGAGAAGAAGGTGAGGGGAGGTCTATCTGTTTCATCTTAATCCCATGTAAATGCGGACAAAAAAAATCAGCAGGTGGTCTTTTACATATGAGACACTACTTTAGAATAGTCTAATGGGAAGTTATTCATTTTGTAGAAATCGGGTTTCAAATCAAATCTCCAAAATGATACAACTGAAGATGACAACAATCAATCCGAAAGTGAGTCGCTGGAGTCATGGTCTTCTGTTTCCTCAGCTCAAGACCAAGTGCCTCAAATTAGCAAGCAAGATCTATTAATGGTAATCTTCTATCCTTTTTCTCTACATTATCAAACATTAATGTAGCTCTGATCTAAGCGTCTTGTTTTGCTATACCAGGTCCATTTACTTCGCGTTGCTTGCTCTTCCAAAGGACCTTTGGCCGATGCATTGCCTCAGATAACCGATGAACTGCATCAGCTTGGTGTAATTCTTTTACATAATCTGAACTCTCAATTTTCAGTTCTCAATATTAGTTTCATTTTGTAAGGAAAAGTTCATGTTCCCCTGTTAAATGGTTGTATTGTTTTCTTAAACCATTTTAGATATTGTCTGAAGGGGTGTTAGATTTAGCTTCCAAGTCATCTCCTGACTTCAATAGAACCTTTGAAGATGTATTCAATCAGAACATGGTGCGTATCCCTTGGCACACTTAATAACTATTACATATATATTTTCAATATCAAATAATGCATCTGTTATGTTATAGGCCTCAACCAGTGTTCCTCAGTTTTGGGAGCCACCTTCTGATTTTAGCGAGCCACATGAGTCACTCCCAAGCTCGCGGTATCTCAGTGATTTTGAAGAGTTGAAAACCGTTGGTATAGTCTCCATTATGCTATTCTTCATTTTAGTTTCAGATGTGGATATATGTATATAAGAGATGTGATGTGCACTTGATCAAATTCAGTACTGTATTGGCACAAAGGCTTATGAGGCATCATTCATTGGTTTTTTTGATTATGTCTTCTACACCAAACTGTATTTGCTTAAGTTATGTTCACTCTCTCAAATTTTTTATTCCTTACTCCAATTTTGTTCAGAGTAAGTAGTTTTCCTTCTTGCTTGGCAGGTCAAGGTGGTTTCGGTCGCGTTGTGTTGTGTAAAAATAAACTGGATGGAAGACAATATGCAGTGAAGAAAATTCGACTGAAAGAAAAAGAGCTACCTGTCAATAATCGGATAGTTCGGTAAGGGAGAAACTGTTTATAGTGAATGCATTCACTTTTCAGAGGAGGGCATAGAGCATAGAGTTTGGTTAGAATTATAAGATGCTAAACTATTTATGCATGTGATTATTGTGAGGTTCTCAGAGAAGTAGCAACACTCTCCCGCTTGCAGCATCAGCATGTTGTACGTTACTATCAGGTAAATGCCCTTTCTGGTCTTCTTAACTTTCTATTGATCAATAACTACACAGTGAAATATGCACATATCTGATACCAGCCGTGTGTACCTACGCGGTAGATATTGTTATTTTTATTAAAGTGCCTATTCATCACAATGTTCATTGTTCCAGCATCTGTATTATATAATTTCTGCTGCGATCTTAGTGCCATTTCCTTTGCCTATATTCTTTATTAACTATTCTATTTATCATGGAAATAGGCCTGGTTTGAAACAGGAGTTGCTGACCCTAATGCTGGAGCAAACTGGGGATCAAAAACTGCAGGGAGTTCTATGTTCAGCTACTCAGGTGCAGTGTCAACTGAAATTCCTGAGCAAGACAATAAGCTTGAGTCTAATTATCTATATATTCAAATGGAGTATTGTCCTAGGTAAATGTTTTAAAATCCCAGTCTAAACTCTTATGGTTTTACCCCATCCATATCTAAGTTTGTGAAAGTCATATATAAAATATTCATCTACCTTGAATTATAGTGATCTTTGATATGTGAGTTTTATAAGTTCATTAGTTTCAACAAAAGCTTATAAAATGTCTGATATTTCCATGAAATCATTTTTGTATAATGTTGTTATTTTCTGTAGTGTAAGCTTTTGTTTCTATTTCGTTTCTAATCTTCTTACTTTTTGTGTTTCATATTATGTTCAAGGACTCTTCGACAGGTTTTTGAATCATACAATCACTTCGACAAAGATTTTGCATGGCATTTAATTCGCCAAATTGTGGAAGGCCTAGCTCATATCCATGGTCAAGGAATAATTCATCGGGATTTTACACCGAACAATATTTTCTTTGACGCTCGGAATGATGTCAAAATTGGGGATTTTGGTCTTGGTACGTTCTCTGCTTTACCTTCTTCGCTTTAGTTCCTGGCCATGTTAGATTTTTGCATTATATTATCCAAAAGATTTTGAGGGTATTTGACATATGAATCTTACGTTTTGTTCTACAAATCCGGAATAAAAGAATAAACTAGGCCATTTCATTATACTGTGACTATTGTTGTCATATGGAAAAATAAATAGTAATGCAATTTGTAAAAAAAATTATCAGCAAAGTTCTTGAAGCTTGAACAGTTGGATCAAGATGGGGGTTTCTCTACGGATTTGGCTGGAAGTGGAGTTGATAGTACCGGTCAAGCCGGTACTTACTTTTACACAGCACCTGAAATTGAGCAAGGTTGGCCTAAGATTGATGAAAAGGTTAGTAGTTGTTGGTGTCGTAGCTGAGCTTCATGATGAAATGTTTGAATATGCTCTTTCTTCTATTCCTCATGAATTTGTTTTTTTTATTCCTCAGGAATTGATTTTTTCTTAACTTTTTTTTTTCTTAATATTTTGTGTTTAAACGAGTTTTTGAATTACAGGCTGACATGTATAGTTTAGGGGTAGTGTTCTTCGAACTTTGGCACCCTTTTGGAACCGCCATGGAAAGACACATTATTCTAACAAATCTGAAGCTGAAAGGGGAACTACCTATCAAATGGGTAAATGAGTTTCCGGAACAGGCTTCTCTACTACGGCGTTTGTTATCTCCAAGTCCATCTGATCGCCCCTCTGCCACAGAACTTCTTAAGCACGCATTTCCTCCCAGAATGGAATCTGAGTTACTGGATAGTGAGTTCTATACTTCCCCCGTTTTTTTTGCTATTAACCCATAGTTTGCTCTGTCTCCATTCAGCTTAAGAATTATTAATTCGTAAATTGGCGGTGTACAATTCCTGTTAATTCGGATTAATATCTATCTAGGTATTTGGTTCATAACTTATACAGAGTCAATATTAATTATTAATTAGTGTGTGTATTCTCTTTTATGGATGATATGTCAATTATTTTATCAAAGTCGTATCCTTAATTTGATTTTCTTTGGGACGGGCATCAAGTAATCCTTTCTTTTCTGAGTTTCAGATATTCTAAGAATAATGCAGACTTCTGAAGATTCAAGTGTTTATGATAGAGTAGTAAATGTGATATTTGATGAAGAAGTATTGGAGATGAAAAGCCAGCAGTCTAGTAGAACGAGAGTCTGTACAGATGAGAGTTATGTTCAATACACAGAGATGGATACCGAGCTTCGTGATTATGTTGTTGAAATCACAAAGGAAGTCTTTAGGCAGCATTGTGCGAAGCATCTAGAGGTCATCCCAATGCGTTTGCTTAGTGATTGTCCCCAGTTTAGCAGGTTTATTTCTTTACTTATTTATTGCTATCCATTGTTTGTCATGCAAACTAGATTTTTGAATCAACTTTTATCTTCCCTCTTAAGGAAAACTGTAAAACTTTTGACCAATGGAGGAGATATGCTTGAACTATGCTATGAGCTACGGCTGCCTTTTGTGCATTGGATCAGCGCAAATCAGGTCCAGTTTTGTTCTTATTAAGGTTCTTCTGTTTCTTATGTGTTTTTCTACATAAGATTAAGTGCTCAGCTTACTATAAACATGGGACAATTTTATACAAAATGTAAACTTGAAAATGAAATTTTTTACTGAGATAGCTAGCGAGAACATTATCCCAAATTGTAATTGGTATTACTTCCTATTTGAGATGTTCTCTAGTTAGTTTGGAGTCGGTTGATGGTTAGGTCTAATCTTGAATGCAAGTTTTTAAGAGACTTTGTTTTGCTGATACACGTACTGCATACTTCAATTTTAAAATGCAGAAATCCTCATTCAAGCGATATGAAATATCTCATGTCTACAGGAGAGCAATTGGTCACTCTCCACCAAATCCTTGTCTTCAGGTATTTTGCTCGGTCTCTCTGCTCTCCAACTTACCTTTTAGTTTCTCTATGAAAAGGAGCATATATGCTTATTGATTATTTTGATGCTTGATTGCCAATAGGCAGACTTTGACATTGTTGGAGGTACAACATCCCTGACAGAGGCAGAAATTCTCAAGGTTCGAATTTCCTTATCTAACATCAAAACATATAAGATAGTTTGGATCTCCTACACCATTTTAAACTACCAAATTTGCAGGTGATAGTGGACATCACGACCCACATCTTTCATCGTGGATCTTGTGACATTCATTTGAACCATGGAGATTTGCTAGATGCGATTTGGTCGTGGGTAGGGATTAAGGCAGAGCATAGGCGAAAGGTTGCAGAGGTCTGGTTATTGTTAGTTCAAGCCGTCAAGGATTAGGTTCATTGTTTCAATGTTTTTTTATCAGTGTCTTAACCATTTCTTTTTTCGGTTTTCCAATTGAAGCTTCTTTCCATGATGGGATCCTTGCGTCCTCAGTCATCTGAGAGGAAGCTAAAATGGGTTTTCATAAGGCGTCAACTTCTGCAGGTTTGAAGCTATACAATAATCTTTACATGGTTGACAATCATAGTAATCGTATCACAAATCAAAATTATGGTTTTCTGTGTCTTACTCGGAATTTCCTGCTTTCCAGGAGTTGAAGTTACCCGAAGCTGTTGTCAATAGGCTGCAGACTGTTGCTTCAAGGTTTTGTGGAGCTGCAGATCAAGCACTTCCTCGTTTAAGGGGAGCTCTGCGTGCTGGTACGATCTAATCTTTCCTTCCTCTAAAATTGTTTACTAGAGTATAATATTGGTTTCACGTTGCTGCAGATAGACCTACACGCAAGGCACTTGATGAGTTGTCAAACCTCTTAACCTACTTGAGAGTCTGGAGAATAGAAGAGCATGTTCATATTGACCCTCTAATGCCACCCACCGAAAGTTATCACCGGAATTTGTTTTTTCAGGTACAAGTGAATGTAGCTTCTTTGGTTCTTTCATAGGATTTTGGATGTTCTTAGCTTAGTATACTCGTTTATTATGATTGATATCTCTACTCCCGTATCAGGAGAAAAGATGGGTTCGTAATAGATTATTAGTTAATGTTAGCTTGTTGATTGATGCTTCTTAAGTCTGAGGGAAACTAGTATTTCAATATAAGAGAAACCAAAAAGTAAGAAATTGTTTCTCATCAAACCCTTGTTTAACAGTATCAGAGTTAGTGAAGTCGTCCGTAATTTGGTACATGCAATTTAACATCCTTCTTATTGCTGCCAATTCCCGAACTAACACAATGTTTTGCCAGGTTTTCTTAACCAAAGAAAATACCACTGGGACATCTAATGATGGCGTTTTACTTGCTGTTGGTGGTCGTTATGATTATTTGGTTCATCAAGTATGTGATCGTGAATATGTAAGTTCTTACTTCTTCGTGGTTTATTTACCTCTAAGACGATCAGAGAATGTTTTTTTTACAATATCAAAAGGTCCAATTCTAGCCCCATGCTTCCCTCATTGATATTAATTTTTTTTTATCAAGGTTTTAATGTATTAGCTGAAACCGAGAAGAGGAATGGATCGTTAACCTCTTATAAAATGGTGTCACTATGAAATGGTAAAAAAGGTTATTGACAGGTATCTTTTTTCTGTTACTGCATCCAGAAAATGAATCTCCCTGGTGCTGTTGGCGTCAGTCTTGCATTGGAGACAATATTTCAACATCTTCCTATGGATCTAAGGCCCATACGGTGAGTTGCTGTTACTTTCTTCATCCCTTTTCATGATCTAAAATGGAAACACCTGGCTCATTCATAATCTGTATTGAGCTGCAGTAATGAAGTCAACACCAGTGTACTTGTTTGTTCAAGAGGAGGTGGCGGTTTACTGGTCCAGCGCATGGAACTAGTTTCGGAACTATGGGAGAAAAGTATAAAGGTGAATGCTTGAATGCTTTTTTTCTGTTCATTATATATGTTCGGAAATATCATTTGTGTTACAATCTCATAACGCGTCTGAATATTTTGGCAGGCTGAGTTTGTTCCAACCCCTGATCCAAGTCTTACAGAGCAGTATGAATATGCAAACGAACATGAAATAAAATGTCTAGTGATCATCACAGAGTCTGGTGTCACCCAAAATCAAATAGAGTTTGTAAAGGTTAAAAATACGACCTCTGATTAAGGGTTTTAGTCATAATTCTGCTTTTATCGACTTAAGAGAAACTTGTGAAAATGACCCGGACATTTACATTTTGCAGGTTCGGCACCTTGAACTGAAGAGGGAGAAAGTGGTACAAAGAGAAGAACTTGTCAGATTTCTGCTGGCTGCAATGGCCGTTCAATTTAGAAACCCCTCAGTTTGGAGCTAAAGAGAGAAAAGAAAGATCTAACTTTTGTTTCCACTTTCTCTTGGGGAAAATACTATTGGCCACTCGATCACAATTTTGATCATTCACCATCTTACATGCATATATATATATAGGTGTCGGTTGTATTATTCTCTTGCAGAATCTTTAGAGTAGAAAATGTTCAGACATGGATCTAAGTTTGTAGTCGTGTAATTCTACAATACTTCTAAGAATTCATAAGTAACACAAAATGACTACTACTTCGTAGCCATAATATATGTAACAGATCATTTACAAGTTGACAACATATACCAAACTTTTATAACTAATAACATATTCTGATATTTTAATTATCTAATGAAATATTAATTTACTGGATACTAATTTATAAAAGTTACAATGTATTGTATAAATATAAATTAATACCTTTATAAAGTAATAATGTGGCAAGGTGATTACTATATTTACAGAATAGATAATTAACGGCGAGATAGAGATTTGTGAGAAAAAAGCCCGTATAGCTCAGTGGTAGAGCGTCAGTCTTGTAAACTGAAGGTCCGTAGTTCGATCCTGCGTGTGGGCACTTTTTTATTTTTTATCCTCATTTTATTTTAGCTCGGTGGATACTTAATTATTTTGTTCACTACGAGAAATATCAGAGGCGTGCTATACAGACTGTTAACTATGGTCTATGGCGAACGTCTTCAAGGAAGAACACTTGTACAAAAAGAACTTAGTGACGAATGATTAGTAAGAAAAGCCTTTGAAACATTCTTCCTCAAAGAGTCTCGCTCTCCCTCTTTTTGTTACATTCATGCCTTGCAAACACATTATATGTGATCCTCCTACGCCACATCTCCATCAAGACTGTCTAATTTTTTGGTGCATTTGGTTGTTTATTGGAACAAGTATGAATTGGTCCGCGCGATAAGACGGAGTATCCAAATATAGTGGAGGAGTCAAAAAAAAAAAATGAATGAATGCAAAGACTAAACTGAATCTGTGTTACCTAGTATAATTGATCCCAAAGACAAAATATCCATTTAGTTTGATTCATAACTAGTAAAAAAGAATCAAGAAACATCGAATCCTAATCCACCCCATCTTTTACTCAAATTCCTGGATTCCTATCTACTGGTACTTACCCACTTAGTAAGCTCACATCACATTGCATGATCGTTGATCAGCTTTATGAGCTTGGATCATCGCTGTCATAAATATGTCGTGAGACTCTTTGATTTTCAGGTAAGCCTCTTTTTCTCTCAGGTAAGACTCTAACTCAACCACATCATAGATCTTCAAGGTTTATCTCTGTCTTTTTGACCGAAACAGACCTCTGAAGCACTCAAACATTTTTCTTACCTGGAAGACAATAAGTAATTTTGCTTAAAAAATCGTTTCAAAATAATCTTTTTTAGGTTACTAAATCGAATCCTAACCAAATTCTAGCTAACCTAAACCCTATATGTACAACCATTAAATCAATTAGGGTTTCTAATTTGAAACGGAAAAGTTAAGGCTTATTCGATTGCATTAATTAGCCATAAAACTCAGATGACGAGAGACAAATGATGAAATGACACTGAGAAATGAACGGAGATAATACAAAATCGAACATGCGTAACATGCAGAATTGCAGATAGAGATGATAACAAAAAGACGTGAAACCTTAATATTTAAAAGAAATATTATTAGACGATCGAAAGTGTCAGCTGGAGCGTCTTCGCTACATGTAAACTTAAACGTGGATTCAATCAACCCAATTTCCTAAACTAATATAGAAATAATATATTAGAGATAAATGTTAATTTTCTAATTTCACATATTTTACTAAATTTTTCCACATTCTTCTTCTTCGTTTGGATTTTTTTGATACAATCAATCTTTTTGATATCCTTAACATTCTTCCTTCCTCTTCCTTTGAGTAAGGAAGATGAAGAAATTGAAAATGGAAAAAGAAAAAAAATAATAAGGAAGATGAAAAGATTGAAAAGAAAGAGTGAAAAAATTAGATAATAGATATATGAATAAAATAAAATTAACTTCAAAAAAATTAGTAAATACAGAACAAATTAACTTCAAATTTTTTTTCTCCTTTCTATACTTTACTAAGATAATACTTGTACCATTGCACAGGAATAATTATTATCTTAAATCATAATTTGAATTTTTTAAGTTTTAAAATATATTTTAAATTTTAACTTTATAATTTGTATAAAGTTTTTAGATCATTTTTCAGTTTTATCCTCAAATTTTAGCTCATCATTTAAAAAAATCTTTTAATAAATACATAATTATGAATATTCTGAGTTTGAAAAAAAATTAAGATCATTAAAATATTAATTTATAAAAAATTCATTATTTTTTAGTAATTAATTTATAATATATTATTTTAACCTAATATGAATATTTTAGATTTAGTAGATTGAATTTAGAATCTTCATAATTGGATATTTAGAAATTTATAGTATTTATAATTAAATATTAATTGTTTTTGGCAATATTGGTAAGTAATAAAATAAAGAAAAAAGAAAAAAAGTAAAAAGTGATATAGTAGATAATATTAATTTATTTTAAATTATTAAATGGAGTTAATAATTAATTAATTGTAACTAGTATTAAATATGACTAATTTCTGTTTAGTTATATGGTTAAAAATTTAAATCAATGAAAATTTTTAAAAGTTCTAAAAAAAAAGAAGCTGAAATCTCAGCAAAAGTTCCCAAAATGTTCTCTAGATTATATATTTATTCACTATTCACTGCAGAAAATATCAGAGTTGTGCTATAGACTGTTGACTACGACTGTTGACTACTTGAGAACGTCTTCCAGGAAGAACACTTGTACAAAAAGAACTTAGCAGTAATTAGTAAGAAAAGCCTTCAAACATTCTTCCTCAAAGAGTCTCTCTCTTTGTTACATTCCTGCCTCGCGAACACATTATACATCAGAGTGAATAAGTTATATGTGTCATCCTCGTGAAAACTTGAGAAAACAATTTTTGTCTTTTCAGAAATTATGATGCAAGAACAAGCTCTGTCCAGGAGAAGCTGGTCCTATCTCCTCTTCAAGACTCCTCAACGCCTCTTGTTGTTTCCTTCCTTCATCCTCCTCCTCAGCCACATCTCCTTCAGACGCTGAAGATTTCCTCCTCTGCGATGATGTCACGCTCGGGAAAGTTATCCACGACCCGCCTCTAAATTCCGTGTTCTCTGAGCCAGACCTTTTTGAACCGATCCTCCATGACTTCTTGTGCATTCTGCTGCTCCCAAGAACCACTTCTGTTGGTAATATAGGCTGCTCGCTGCTCGGGTTTCCCATCAGCTGCGCAAGCGCTCGCTCCAATGCTGTTGTCACTTTATCCATTGATGGTCTCTCTTTCCCTCTCATCCTCACGCATTTGCATGCCACACTCACGATTCTTCTCAGAGCTTCGATTTCAGTTGGTTGTTTCAAGACCGGGTCCAAGATTGCTGTAATATCTCCTGCTTTGATCAAAGGAACCGCCCATTCTACTATGTTCCCTTCTTCGTAGTGCATGTCAATGGCTTTTCTTCCGCTTAGGATCTCAAGAAGCAGGACTCCGAAGCTGTAGACATCAGATTTGGTCGTGAGATAGTGTAGTCGATAGTACTCAGGATCAAGGTAACCGAGAGTGCCTGCTGGTAGTTCAGCTAAAGGAGAGCCACTATCGACAGGACCGAGCAAGGAGAGGCCGAAATCAGCTACTCGAGCATTGTGTTCTTCGTCTATAAGAATGTTTGATGATTTAATATCACGGTGAATGACAGGAGGACAAGCGTAACCGTGTAAGTATTCGATTCCTCTAGCAGCTTGGACAGCAATCGTTACTCGTTTGACCCAATCTAGTTGCTCTTTCAAGGCCTTGTTCTTTCCATGAAGGTGGTTGTGCAGCGAGCCGTGTGCCATAAACTCATAAACCAGAAGCCTTTCTCCTCCTTCTTCGCAGTAACCAAGAAGGCTAAGCAGATGAGCATGGTTGAGTCTTGATAATAGATCAAGCTCCGTGCGGAACTCATTTGAATTCTTCTGTTTATCTGATGACATTATCGCTTTCTTCACAGCAACAGTGGTCCCATCTCTCAGCACCCCTTTGTACACACATGAGAAACTCCCTTTCCCTACTATTGATTCTTCTTTGAATCCTTCGGCGGCTTTCTCGAGCTCCTCATACGTGAACACTCGAGCCCTTCTGCGCTTTTGCAGCTCATCAAGATCCGGACGGATTTTACCATTATCTTTCGTAAAAGCTGAATCTTTAGAAGACCTTGCATCACTCCCTGAGCATGTACAATGCCTCAATCTGTACCGAATGTATAAAACCGCTGATACCGAGACAACTGCTATCAAAAGCAGAGCAAATCCAATCTCTGCAGTTGCAATAGGTAACTGCAGTGACCAAAACTTCCCGCTTGACTTTCCCTCACCAGTCAACAAAGAAGATGAACAGTTGGACGAACAGTCAGGGGAGACGCAACTCGAGCAGTTGTAAACACAAATCTGATCAGATCTCTCAGTGCATTCGCTTTTCTGATACATCTCAGGAGGGCAACTGGTGCTACATGGCAAGCAAATGTGAGAGCCAGGAGATTTGCAAGGCGAGCTGTCTTGGTCACCGAGTATATGACTTCCTGGAGGGCAAGGAGCTTCTCTACAGAGTCCTGGTGAGACAGCTAAAGGGATAGAAGCAGGGAAACCAAGACCCCAACAAACCGGTGACATAGAGTTCCCTGAGGGAATTCCACAAGTGAAGTAGTTCCCTGCAGCAAGATCATAAAAGTCGATACCTTTAGGAGCAGGCGTACTACTATTCACAAAAAAGCCCCAACAGACCGCACTATGATCATAGCGTTTGATTCCACAAGCATAAAACTTCCCACCAACCACTGTTGAGAGTGGCTCTTTTGGTGGTAAATCAAGAATCTTTTCTGCTGTAGTCGAGTTCCCCGAGATCTCCTCTTCGAACTCTAAGCTCTTTCCCCAACAGAGCACTCGGGAATTCAACCCGTTAAGAATGCCACATACATGGTATCCACCAGCTGCAATCTTTTGAAACTTTGTTTCCTTTGGGATTAAACTGATGACTTGGCTGCTATTCTCGTCACCCCAACAGAAAACAGACTTGTCCTTAGAGGACAGCCCACAGTTGAACTCCGAGCCAGCAGAGAGTGAATGAATTTGCTTATCAAAGACAAAGTTTCTGGTCATATTGTATCCCCAGCAATCAACATGAGAAGAAGAAGAACCGCTGTTGCCACTCTTTCCTCTTCCCACTAATGGCTTCCTCAAACCGCAGAGATGGTAATCACCAGCACTAAGTTCTAAGTACTCAGCTCCTTTGACCATTGGCTGAGGAACTCCCATTTGTATAAATCCACTGTTTCCCCAACAATA
Source organism: Sisymbrium irio (assembly GCA_000411075.1). NCBI lineage: Eukaryota > Viridiplantae > Streptophyta > Magnoliopsida > Brassicales > Brassicaceae > Sisymbrium > Sisymbrium irio. Next base: position 211,736 of record KE154921.1, on the reverse strand, counting down.
AGGCTGATGAGATTGCATCAGAAGCCCACAGATAAACCCATCTCCACCAGTCAAACCGATGAACTGAAAGTGAGCAGGAGTTCCATAGAGGATCGCTGCGTTGGATCCATAGCAAACCACAAGATGAGACCCATCAGATTTCAGACCACAGAATACAGAACCACCTTCTCCATAGGAAATTGCAATTGAAGACATTGAGCCAAGAGCTGAAGCAAGCTGCCATATGTTAGTGAAAAGCACAAGCTTTGCAAGGAGATTCCATTCCCTTGCTCTCCTTTCAAAGATTCTCATCCTACACACAGGTCAGATACTTCTTTTCAAAGTCAACCCACACGCTTCTCAGTTACTCTCTTCTTTTTCTGAGACATTCCATAGGTTGAGTATATAGCAAAGAGTCAAAAGAAGCTCCACATAACTGAGACTTTTCTTTACTTCAATCAAAGAGCATGCAACATCTAAAAGAAATGAAATTTCAAGCAATGGGAGCTGAGTTAGTGTCGAAGAAACAACGGAGGCAATGATAAGACAAGTCTCCGAAGTTAAAGGAAACAATCTTGAAGTGGAAAATTCAGACAGCCATCTCAAAGAAGGAACCTCTTGTCTCTCTATTCCTCTGCAACGAAAATAGAAACACTTACCCCTTTCAGATCCCAGAACGCAAGGTTATAACATCATAGCATCCTTACAAGACCCTTTAAACTCTGAAACTTCCAAGCTGTTTTTTTTTTGTTTTGCCGACTAAAGAAGTGTAGAGAGAGAAATTGGGTGATTAAAGTAGAAGCTAGAGTCATACATTCAGAACTAGCTCATGGAAATCTTGAGAAACCCAGATAGCAAGAGAGAGAAAGAGAGAGAGAGAAAGAGAGAGAGAGAGTCATGGAGCTTATTACACAGTGTCTTGTAGTACTGAGAAGGCATTAAATGCGACCAAAACTGCTGCTTCTGAGTAATGGCAAATGTAGGTGAAGCTATTTAATATGTGAGTTATTGTTACCAAATTTTCTCTTCTGCTTTCTCGTTTCTCCTTTTTATATTCTATATTTTCCCCATTCTTCCCAAATTTGTGCAATCAACCCCTAAAAGCTTTCTCTCAAGTTTCCATCTCTATGCACATTGGAGTTAACATAGGAATCAATGAGACATTAACTATTCCCTCTAAAACTTTCTTGTTTACGAAACGAAAAATAACGTTTTTTAATGGGTTTACTTTTGTTTCTTTACTTGCGCCGTTGCCGTTGGTGTTTGGTTTCGAGCAAACCAAAACATAGATGAAAATCTCTAAACGTTATATTATATACAATAGTAATGGAGCTTGTGAGGTTTCATGCACATATTTGTATCAACTCTGCCTCTCGAGACGCGAGACTCAAACATCCTCTTTTGTCTTCTTCCTTCTCATCTCCTTGTGCCTCCCAAAACAAATGTTTTGTCATCTTCAGACTCAATACTTCAAACACACACAACTCTTTTTCTGTCTTAAAGTCAAGACGATTCATGTGTTCGTCCTTCTGAAAGTTGAAGTTTGAAGTTGACGTTATACCTTTACTGATTCTAAAATCATAAACTCAACTAACTATTCGGTTCAGATCCAACGGAGGAGAACTTGCCACTGGCCAGTCACGTGCTACTCACATGCTGAAGAAACTGGTCACAAAAAAAATATAGTGCAGACACCAAGTCTCTGAGAATCTACTTGAAAAAGTATCTCCTTCACCTGAAATGTTTCTACTAGCAAATAACTTTACGTAACTCATCAACATTCAACCTAAGATGAGACTCATCATCTGTTGTGTAAGCAGAAGCTTGCTCTTTGGAACTTTGTGATAAGTATACACGTATAACCTTCATATGTTTCACTATGGATGTTACTTCAACATGTTTCATTCCCTTACAGTCAGAACGTTGCTTCAATTTAACAACATGGTGTATGCAACATTGGTTTGTACGCTAACCTCCAACATTGTTCTGTGAATGATGTGTATAACAGATATAGAATTGCGCTTTCAACCTCGAAAATCCAAAAGGATGAAACCAAATAGCATTGCATACTGACCTAAAACTGATTTCTACCTACGTCATTGCAAAAACCTTCAGTAATAATCGACCCAATGCTCTCGAAGGAATCTCCATGTACTCAGATGGCCTAAGTATAAGCCAAATACGAAAAAGAAATGTTTAATATAACTCCATGATTGTTTGTTATACCGCTCGTATGACATAGAGAGAAGACAAAATCATACCTTAATAAAAAAAAAACATCAGTAGAAACCTCTTGGTCAGAGGTAAGGCCATTTCTTGATAATCTCTACATCAGGTATAATAGCCATTTTCTATCACTCGAACAATATTATACAATACACTGGATCCTTCACCATTCAAACAAGTCACTCTGACCTTGCCCGCTCACTTAAAACTTCGCTCTTTTCCTGTGAAGTGTGAAAGAAGAATCAATGCAAAGGATGAGGCAACTATGATTTCTATTGCTTGTAGCAAATAGATCAGTAAGGAGATTTTTTCACCTGTTCTTCAGTATTTGGTGGCAGACAGTTCTGGCCTCCATTGTACCGGAACTTGAATGATTCAGAATAGCTAGTGGACTCTCTGTCGATGATGAGCTCTGAAGAAGATATATTTGAGGACCTACTGGCCTTGCGAGGAGAACACAACGGGTTTGTGTTATAAGCCTCTGCTTCTGACGATGATAATTCAGAACCAGCTCCCGGTGGACATATAACAGTACTTGAGTTTCCGACCTTTTGAAAACTTTCCATGGATGGATTTTGCGGAATTTCAATAAGGAGATCACCAGCTGGATGATTCTGTTCTGCAGCTACCAAAACAGAATCTATTGTCAACTTCTTCACAGGAGGATTAACACAGTCCAAGTCAACTTGATTTACACAACAGCTTTTGCTATACGATTCGACACAAGATGATACAATCTGGCCAGGTCCTGAAGAGTCAGGTATGGACAAGTAAACCCCATTTTTTTCCTTGCATTGTTGTACGGCAGATGATGCTAGAGATAGCTCACCATTGGAATGATGATCAGAAGGTAATTGAATATTGTCTTTCATTGCCGGGCTTACAGACGATTCTCTCCATACATGCGCATCCTTGTCTTGCCCTGAACTCTTCTGTTTCTTACACTTTGTACCACTATCAACGCCAATGTCAGAATGTGGGGATTTTCTGCGATGCATGCTATCATATACATTGACCTCATTTCTCATGCTATTAATCCAGTCTGATGGATTGAAATTTAGATCAACTGAAAGGCTAATACCCTCTTCCAAACTGACATGAAACTCAAACGAAGACGAACTAGGACTATCACCACTGTCTACCTCTTTCATTCTATTTTCTAACCGAGTATCCATTGGACCCTTTTCATTCAGTTTCCTCATATATGATGGACCGCATTCAGAATCAATCAAACCACCATTTTGCACCTGTATTCCCACAGAAACGTTTTAAGAGAAATTATAGCTTTTGGCCAGTAAAAGAGTGGCAGAGAATTAGAGGATGCAGAAGTCACCGTAGAAACTACAAAAACATTTATGTAACTATAGCAATATATTTCTTGGATTTGAGAAACTATCCTACATTATAGCGATATGACCCCTGTGCGCATTTTATAAAGTCTTATGGTCTTATGGTGAAAACCAACAAATGAAAAAATACGTTTCACTCATCCAAGAGACTGTAAGCGGACCTCAGTTAAATGCAAACGGACATGTTCTAAAAAGCTGAATCGAACCTGAGACTGTGTACCATCCCCAAGGATAAAGCCTGGTTCTGTAGCCACTGTACCTTGAAAACAATCCCCTCTGGTTATATTCAATTCGTTACCATAAGAATCTGCAAGAACATTAAAACCAGTCTTCATAAATGGCTTAATAACATAAGACGAGAGAAAACACAAAGCAACAGAGACGAATCCGCCAAACCTCTATTCACATCCCAATTTCTACTCGCTGGTGCTCTAGAAGTTGTAGCTGAAGTATCGTGAATGCCAGGGAACCCAAAGCCTAGCGAGTTTAAACTATTTTTCTGCAATCATTAGATACAACAACACATGATTAGGTGCCAAATAAAGGATAATAATCATTAGGAGAAACAACAGGCCATGTGATGTGACCACATTAAATTATTAACCAACAAGGTACGAAGACGCATATTAATGATATTAGATAATCTCTAATATGACTTTATTTCCTCCTCGACCATATTTAGTCTGTCAGTAAAGTTCAAAACAAAGAAATAACCTCGAAATAAGAAGCCAATGATTCAGCCATATCGGAGGTTGATCTATTAGCCGGAAAATTATATTTCTTGCACAAACTCTGAAGCTCTTTCCTGGAGAATCCACAGTAGAAATCCACATCCTTTTTCCTGACCATCTGTTACCGTTACACGCCCCTTTCAAAACAAAAAAAAGCAACACACTTTTTAGGAGGTTCGAAACAAAGAAAGGCCAAAGTAGTGACATTTACATAGACAAAGTAGGAGACTTTCCCAACGGTCACAAATTTTGAAGCAATATAAAACGATTTCCTCAATTTTTACAAATAGTTAACGAATCTATGAAAACAGCAAACACGTTGTATTTGAAAGAACTAGTTTCAGCTGAAAATAAAGACAGAAACTTTATGTAAAGAGAATGCTTTTTCCTGTTACAGAACATCAAAAACCTAGGAGACTTGACCGAAGAAGGATCCCATTTTAGATCGAAAGAATGCGAAATTTTATAAATACGAAACGGGGAGAGATAGAAAGAAGAAGCTTTAATGGGTGGAGTAGTGATACCTGGTGATCGGGTGCTTTTTTCCGGGAATTTAGCCGAGAAAGTGTGAGAAGAAGATATCTGGGAGTAGGATTTCGAAATCTGCAGGGACGGAAGCAGACACAAAGAGCCCACTTATGAGGAGCTCTGTCTTTCTTCAAAATGACACTAAACTCAAATATTCTTTCTTCTGTGTTTTTGTGTTATATGGGCCTGTCTTAAAGCCCATTTATCCGGAGGGAGAGTATCAGTTAAATCCGGATCATGTCCGAGTGATGTAATAAGGACTTTCAGTTTCTGGTCCCATTAATCGCTGAACAACTGTTCACAGCTAAATCTTTGGATCGAGTGTTGTTATCATTCATGTCCTTACACTTTTAGCAAGTGCTCCCGTTGGTCTAATTAAATCTTGGTGAAGCAGTGAAAGCATTTCACATCACTTTGCGTCGTCCTCGTGCTAATCTAGGGATAGACAGAATTGTATCCCTACTCAGGTGAATAGCTCACGTTTAGTGGATGGGATCTACAATCCGTTCGATAAATATTTAACATGTGAGGATGTATATATATGTATGATAAGTTTTTTTTTTTTTTGGAAGAATGATAAGCATGTTAAGTCGTTTATCTATCCAAATAATTAATAATAACATGGAAAGTTAACCATTAAATGTGATGGTGGGAGATTTTTATAAGAATCATTTCCTACTCTACGATCAAAATATAACTATCTACATTAAGAAATAAGCAAACAATCCATGGGTATATATATGACATATATAGCTCTGTATAAAGGTCTCTGACGAGAAACATGTGCATGCTCTCCCGCACACATGTACATGCAACCCAAAAATGCTCGTCAAGGATCATGGTAGAATTGAACTAACACTATGTACTGTTTCATTTTAGGATTGTTCTTTCAACTATTTATCTTTTATCAAATCTATTATACTTAGTTATATATCGAATGTAAAGAACAACATAAGACTTTATACATATACAGATATGTATTTTGATTTTTGCTTTAAATTGAACTTTTCAAATACCAACGATAAATTTTAAAAACAAACCATGTCAAAGATATTGAAAGTAGTATAGTTCAAGTTTCATGCTATTTCAATTTAATTAGCTGTGTAACTGATATAACTAATTAATAAAAAATAAGAATCAAGGATCATGAGTAGGAGTGGCTTTGGATGAGCTGGAAGACAACTATTACAGGAGTATATAGTCTCACATAAATTAAGTGTGTGATTGGATACCCTTACAGGTTATACACACCCCGTCAGAATCTACAGAGTTTATACATATTTAACTAAGTTTGCGGCAATTTGTCTTCTTTTTGTGGTACTTAAAAGAAAAAAGCTGTTGATTGATTTTTGTTATGTGTTCGGTCACAAGTAAAACTTGTCATCTTTTGTTCTGGCACAGGCGGATCGAAACAAATTGCCATTTTTTCAGGTTATTGAACTATTATTTTTTTTAGTTAAAAGGCTTGCTATTGAAATATTTCAATAAGAAATGAATGACTAAAATAAAATTGTGTTACTTTTCGAATGTCACTAATCCGAAAAGTGAAAACTGACAGATCCTCCCGATTGTCCCAATCCTGATCCGATCCAGTATAGTAAAACGTGCTCATGTTAAAGTAAAAAACGATTCCGCTATACAGTAATCTGAAGAAGAAAAATCAAACTGGTATAGGATTATGTTTTGATGTAACTGATACTCGCAGAACACAAATCGAACATCATAACGAATAGAATGGTGACTGTATTTAATTACCATAATCAAGAGAAACACAAGTAACTATGATAAACGTAGTTAAACACTATTCACTCAAACGTATATATAATGAGGATTTTACAACAACAACAAAAAAAACGATTAGGAAATAAGTATTTCATAAACGCATTTGATCTAAATAATGTGCCAAAAAAAAGTTAAAGAAAATATACTAGTTTTATAGATAAAACAAGTGTATGAAAACGGTTTTTGGATCACCTGAATTATCTTTTCATAAAGAGTTAAAACTTATGTAGTATCTATACGTTAAGCTAACATTCATAGTTTGTTCCACTGCATTTGTTTCGTTCGATTCATAATCTTCTACGTTAACATTATGCTATGTTTTACTTGTTCCGATATTCATATGACTAACGGTAATATTCTAAGGTATGCATCCTCTCGTTGCTGACATGTGCTAGTACACTAATACTCATGTTTTAATGTAATAAGCAATAAATGGGGACAAGAACCAAACATCAACAATTATAACAACGCGTTAACTGAATGAATAATTATTATTTTGTTTATTTCTATAAGAGAAAAGATAATTGAATTAGAATATCCTTCATTTTTAAACCCTCTACCTTCTTCACGCGTATTCTCCAACTTATGGATTTTTTAAAGAGAAATACCCAACTACTTACCTTGTCTTTGTTTTACTCTTTTATCATTCTTTATGGACTATGAAAACTCCACCTAGATCTACTTTTAACTTTTATATTGGTAGCAGAATGTTTTTAAATAAATATCGACACAAAGATAAGGTGAAAATCGTATAATATAGATCATTATAAAATTATAATATCCGAATTCGCAACTGGTGCTTGTATTTTAGTTAGCGGATTTAGAGACTCTTACTCTTTAACCAACTTTACTACACCTTTAGCTAACTTTATTACACTTTAATCCAAAAAGAAAAAAAAATTGTTACAGATTGTCCTGGAAATTGTATGAAAATGTTTTTGAATTACTTAGTCAATCTTTACTCTTTTTGTTTCAAAACTCCAAAAAGGGTTAAAATTCTAAGCAAAGAGGTAACGTCTAGGTCAATCAACGGAATCAACGGTTGTACCAAAAAAGATTTTATACAAGAAAGATCGTTTCCAAAAATTATTAATATTAACTGCATCATATCTCTCTCTCTCTCTCTCCCCCTATAAAAAATAATCTTGTGACCATTTCATTTCAAGTTTCTCAGTGTAACACAACATCAAGCTCCGTTTTCTTTCGTTCTTTGTTCTTAAAAGCCAAAAGTCAAGAGTTATGGTGAGAGTCTTTCTTCTCTACAATCTCCTTAACTCATTTCTTCTATGTTTGGTTCCCAAGAAGCTTAGGGTTCTCTTCCCTCCTTCTTGGTACATCGACGACAAGATCACAACACCTTCGGAATCGGAACCGAAATCTCGTGGGAGAACAGACCCGGTAGATCTGAAACGAGTGTTTCAGATGTTCGACAAGAATGGAGACGGCCGCATCACAAAGGAAGAGCTAAATGATTCCTTAGAGAATCTTGGAATCTTCATGCCAGACAAAGATCTCATCCAGATGATCCAGAAGATGGATGCAAACGGAGATGGTTGTGTAGACATAAACGAGTTTGAGTCTCTTTACGGTTCGATAGTGGAAGAAAAAGAGGAAGAGGACATGAGAGATGCGTTCAATGTGTTTGATCAAGATGGTGATGGGTTTATTAGTGTTGAGGAGTTAAAGTCTGTGATGGCTTCCTTGGGACTCAAGCAAGGTAAAAACCTTAAGTGTTGTAAAGAGATGATCACGCAAGTGGATGAAGATGGAGATGGTAGAGTCGATTACAAGGAGTTTCTTCAGATGATGAAAAGTGGTGGATTTACCAATAGATGATCATTAAATTAAGCTTACTTGATCCTTTTTTTTTCCTCTGTAGATAATTTCAGTTTATGCTTCGTAATCTTGAACTGAATTGTTAAAAACAATTAGATAAATTATATTTGACTTTTCTTACAGCTCTGAGTCTGAATGATGGCACGTGACTTCGCCAGCTTGAAACTTTCATGGGTGGTAAACACTCCCAAGTGTTTTAGAGTTTCTCTCATTCTTCTTCTTTCTTTAGATAACCATGGTCTCTGCTTTAACGCTTTATCTCAATCTGACTTTTTTCTTCAAATAACTGGAGCATCTGCTTTGTTCTATAATCTATTTTGATGTTTTTGACCAATATTTCGTAGCCAAAATTAATCTCAATGATATGGATCTGATGAGTCTGAGGATGTAGCTTAAGTCTTGTAAATTAAAGATTGGGACTTTGGTTGACTAAAAAAAGAACAGAAAGATAGTCTCTCGTGTTTCAACCATGTCTTTAACAAAACTAATCTCCACTTATAGACCTTTTTAAAGAAAATAATAATTAATCATTTACCTTCTTAAAGTTCTTTACAGTCTTTTTGGTTAATCATTGTTTTTTTTTTTGCAATCTTGAAAGTTAGACTGAATTATTTAACTTCGTCCAAAACGGCAAAACTAAGAGTCAAAATAGAAGTTTAACTATTCAACTTCTCAAAGAGTAAGAGTCAAAATAGAAGCAAAGAGGTAACGGTAGGTTGATTATTGGACGATGGGTTTACTAAAAGGGGATGGCTTACTTAGGGCTCAAGCGACAAAAACCCTAGAGTTATGAACACGCAAGTGGATAACCTTTACCAACAGTGTCAAGCTATATTGAATCATCGCTTTCAGTTTTGTCGTCTTAAACAGATTTTTAGAGTTTCTCCAATCAATGTAGTAAAAATATATAGCTTACTCAATTCAACAAGCAGGAGGATCTTACGGACGACTTTGATAGAGCTTAAAAACCATCACCTGCTTATATACACTAAACTATGCTATGCAGCGTTCAATGTTGGAACATAGGAAGAAAAAAACAAGACAAAACTTTGTTGAAGGCAATTGCAAGCTCTTATGTTTTTTCGACAAGAAAAATATTTATTAGAATAGAGGGAATGGGGGATAAAGAAGAGAAGATCTATCTCCTAATTCAAACTGGTGAAAAATGAACAAGGAAAACCCTGAGACGAAAAAAAAAAGAGACTATACTTGGTTCTGTTGGTGATCTCTCTGTTCCAGATCCCTCACATTGTCTACTATGTGTTGGATTCTCTTAGTAAGGCTTTCGTTGTGCTGCTCGATCTGTTCAAAAAGCATCTCCAGATGCCTTTTGTAAGTCGCGGCTCTCTTTTTTTCTGCAGCTAGCTGCTGCATCAGCTCCTGGATTTTGTCGTGCTCGTTCTGCAAATGAGGAAAGCGAACTCTTAGAATTCAATTCTTTAGCAGTAACCAAATGAGAAATAAGCAAAGTCAGAATCAAACCAGTACACATGAATATGCCATATAGCAACAGCAACTAATAATGAACCAGTACCACATAAATAAATGAACCGGCTAACCAAGAAATATCAATACAGGTAATTGATTCTATCAAATGAGCCATCATCTGCTGTTTTGTAATACAGTGGTTTCGTCAATCTCTATATTCAGATGATGCAATAGCTGAAACTAACATGTATTCTATGTGACTTCATTTAGCTAATGACCGATAAATCAATAGAGAAAAAAGCAACAACTGACCGGATATTGATCGTAGATGCAACCCCTTCGAACCCTTCCAGGCATCAAAGGATGATTGTGCTCTTTGACAAACTTTGTGATAACCCATTTACCAGAATTTTCTTTTCTAATCAAGATCATTGCTCTACAACCAACCCTTGTCTCCGCTCTTTGTCTAATAACCTTGTCCCGCTTGCTAGGCAACCTGTAGCCTTCCTTGTTACAAACAAGTTGCCTTCCTATGGGAGACCCATCATGCCTTGACCGTGACAGTTTGCTAACACGGATGACAAACCCTACTTTTGTAGCGTAAGCATTATAAAACCCGTGTGCGGCTGCTTCGGATTCAAACTCCTGCCCAACATAAGGCTCATCCGCTTGAACCTCCGCCATGTCTGCAACTGCCAGAGGGATAGAATCCGGATCTACCTTCTCGTCTTGCTCAAGAGGCATTGCTTGACCAGAACTTTCACCAATCTCATTATGGCTTTCATCATCTTGCTCAATCATTGCTTGACCAGAGCTTTCACCCATTTCATTATGGTTCTCGACTGTTGTAACCTCAAGCTCGACTGGAATCCCCATCATCATCCCAGCAGCATCACCATTATCAATTCTGAAATCCACTGCAATTGAAAATGAAAGGACTTACCAAGAAGATAAACAACCATTTGCACAAAGAGGAAAAAAAAACACATTTTGACACATCAGATATCTACCAACGAACAAGTACAAGTTTTTAACTTGTTACAAAAAGCCTTCAAGATATTAGGACAAAACTCAACTACAAGTAGTTTCAAAACCCTCCAGACAAAGCTTAAGTGAAACACTTGTTCGGGGTGAGTCTCGAGGACGAATCTACTAAAGATTCACTTTTTGATAGCTTTTAGCATTCACTGGTGGACAAAGAAACAACAAACAATGGAGAGAGTTTGTGTAAATCATCAAAAGTTAACAGCTTTAAGATGTCCAGCTTCCAACTTCTCTGTCTCAATCCAAAATTAAAATCTCAAATCAGAAATATCAAATTTTAATTAACGGCCAAAGAATAAACAATCTTACTGTCAGAGTTTTTCCGGGGGGAATCGCCGCCGGCAGATAAAGGTCGGAGGCGGCGACGATCGACTTTAGGTTTTCGATGGTGGGGGAGAGACAGAGAAGGTGCCGGTTCAGGGTATGGATTACAAGGGACGCAGTAACCTATGACGTGGCGAGAGATGATTGGGTCAATATCGGAAAGCAGTCAACTCACCGTTCATCTAAAGCTTTGGGTGGATCGACTGTATGGTTCGTCCAGTGCGCTTCTCCTCGTCTGATAATTCCTCGTTATACGTTTTTTGTTTAGTTTTAGTTTTTTTTTAGATTTTTTACAGCGTAATTCTCGCCGACCGACGCACCCGTTAGACCGGTATGTCCACTATTTTTCATAATTGTACATATCACCCCTTTAATATCTTCATTTTACAGAATCACCCTTATATATACTTTTATTAATTAAGGTGAATACCATCACGGGAATTTCAATTAAGATTAGTTCTTAAATTTGGATCTATATTGTTTACTGCACTTTACTATGCAAAATTTAAAGTGCATATACCAAAAATTGTCCAGCACACAGCCTCGTACAACTGTGAAATTTGGAGAGGACTCTGCAGAGTTATTCAATTTTGGATTTCCATTTGCAAAAAAGAGTCTAATATTATAGACCATGATCAAAATCTTACCAATTTCCTTTTTGTTCAAAAGGGTCTCCTCATTTGTTGCCAATATTGCGTGAGGTGCAAAGCAAATTTCCTATTCTATATGATATTATATTTCATCAAAAAGAGCTCGGATATCACAACTGCTAGAGAAACTTGTTTCAGATTGTTTGCTATGGTAGTTGGGGAAAGAATCATACTTGATGTGAGACTTACATAGCAACAAGAACAAAGATTTGTCAACAAAACGTGGAAGTTGGCACAAGACTTTTTGATGGATGAACTATGTCAGAGGTTTGTGTGGATTGTTGGTAATATAATAGACAATATCTCTGTTCAAACTCAAATTGTGTCAAAAAATGACGAACTGCATATTTTCAGAGTGTACTAAGTTGCAACTATTTTCGGTAACAATTATCTCGACCAGAATATGACATTGACTTGTTATGGAAAATTGAGTATCTTTAAGTTAGTTCAAATTGTGGTAGATCTTTGCCTCATAGAAGAAATCTATCATAGTTTGAAGACAAGTGTATGTATGTGTATCAGAGGTATCATGTTTATTTTTTAAAAACATGTTTTACTTTTAAAAATTATGGGTTTAGATGGGATGAAAAGCAACTTTTGATAATATTGGTGGGAAATTTTATGGTTTCACATGAGAATATGTAAAATTTAGTTTGGTTTATCATAATTTAATAACTATAAGGTGTATAAAAATGATAAAAATGTTAAAAATGATAACATGAAATAATGCAAATCAGGTGCATTTGGGTTTTCAAAACATGATAGCATTTTACTTGAAATAATGTTAAAGCAATGTTATCATGAAGATATAGTCTAATGATTTATAACGAATTGTATGTGTGAGGAGATTATTGTCGAGTTTATTCTGAATAAAGGTAAACGACACAATTATTAGATAAAAGGTAGGTGTAACCATAATTCCAATCAAGGAATTCATAACTATATGAATGTATCATGATATGACACGTTGAAACTTTATCTGAAACTTTATCTGTGAGAACAACATGGCTATTTAATTATTTTTTCAAAAATTTGATATTTGTATAAATTTGATATTTTATAAATTTTTCCAAAAACTGTGAGAACAATATTTATTGTTTCAAAAATTTGATATTTTATAAATAAATGATTTCAATTGTTTTAACATCTAATTAAGGATCACAAAACTACGTTGATTACTGATAAATACAACAAAATTATTTTTTAGGGGAATAGGGAATCAAATAGTGCTGGCAGATTCTCTCATAACTAAAAAGAATAACGATCATAATCTTCTTTCTGAAAATTGTTAAAAGTCACGTATTAATATTTTATCGATTTAATAGATTAAAAACTACAAATAGTAGACAATATCCATAAAATGTGTATTATCTAAATAATGAAAAAAGATTTATAGAAGATTATATATCTTTATCCAACAATTCCTAGTTAGTAAACCTTACATAATACATCATGTGAGTCAATTTATAAATGATATCTACTTTATCAAGCTAATCTCACTCACTATAATATCTAGAAGATTTCTAATTTGCCTTTAAAAAACAAATGCAAATCAGGTGCACTTGGGTTTTCAAAACATGATAGCATTCGAATTAAATAATGTTAAAACAAACAATGTTATCATGAAGGATATATGCTAAGGATTTATAAATAATCATATATGTGGAGAGATTTTTCTCGAATTTATTTTGAAATAAAAGTAAACGGTATAATTGTTAGATAAAAAATTAAGGGTAACTATTATTCTTATCAAAAAATTCATAACTATATTAATGTATGATGACATGTGAGATTTTACATGTGTGAAAACAACATGAGAATTTGAGATGGAACCGTTGTCTTGTCGTGTTAATCCTGCTAAATCTTACTTTAGGATTTGTGTTAACATAATTTTTCCAACCAAATGCCTCAACATTGATTGAAACTGTGTGAACTTGCACATTTTTCCTCATCCTATTTTATAAGGATAGCTTTCAACTTTTTTTTTTGAAATTTATATGTGAGAACATGATTATTTTTTTTTGTCTTAATATATTTAATGTTTTTGTTTTAATATATTTGATGTTTTAGAAAATATTTGTTGTTTCAAAATATTTGATATTTTGTTAACTTTAATTTTATGAGTGTGACTAATTGTGTCATACTTTTTTATATAATTAGTTGAATAGAATTTAATATATATTTTTAATAATATATTTTGGAAAAATCTTTGAATTTGTGTGCTTTACCTAAAACATCATATATTGAAATGGAGGAAATAGTGATTAAAGAAAAATATACTAATTGAGAGTGAGTTTGAATTACGGAAGACAATCAGCAGCAGCGGTAGATTGCAATTTGTGATGAACAAGAAACATTTTTGTGTATATCACATCGATATTTGTAGAAACCGTTAGAAAGTACTCTTTTTGATGTTTTTTTTTTAAATATTTTTTCTTTTAAAATAAATTATACTTTCTAACCACGTAGAAATTTTATAACAATATAAATATCCGCAGTTATATAATTACTTATCAATAAATATACACTCTGTAATTAAATACGTTTTTTTTGAGTCGTATCAGTTACTGTTAGCTATTTACCAATAAGTTTGACTTCTTTTTCGTTCCAGTTCTTTTTCTTACGAATAAATTATGATATTGCTTTAACCGCTAATTAATTAATGATAATTACAAAAAATATTTGTTACTTGGGGAATAGGAAATCAGATAAAACTGGCAGATTCTGTCGCAACTAAAAGGATAAGGATTACTTAAATTAAACTTAATCATGTTTCTAAAAATTATTAAAATCACACGTTAATATATTTTTCGATTCAGTAGATTATACTTACATATATTATATACGAGATAATATCCATAAAATGTCTAAATTATCGAGATAATATCCATAAAATGTCTAAATTATGGAGATAATGAAAGAGGATTATCCAACCATACCCTTGTAAAAGTCCCTTCAACAAGCAAAATATCCGAATCAAATGACCCAATCACACTGCTCTCATAAGATCACAAATGAACCAATCGAATATTTCGATATTAACTAATTACCAAATACAATTTCCGATATTTCGGATAAAAACAATTTTAACTGGATAAATCAACTTTGTTTTTCATTTAAATTAGCGAATTAGAAGTCTCGTGGATTTGACTAAACCAAGTGATCCTTAATTAACACTTGTATATAAACCCCTCCTTCGTTCTCTAATCCCTCGCATATCCAAAAGAAAATCTCTCCTTCTCTATTCAATAATCCTCTCTACCTTTACGATATACACACTCCAACCACAAATGGCTACATCCAACGGCGAGAAAAGCTTGATCGTGAGCTTCGGTGAGATGCTCATTGATTTCGTACCCACCGTCTCAGGAGTATCCCTTGCTGAGGCTCCTGGCTTCATCAAGGCCCCCGGTGGTGCACCTGCCAACGTTGCTATTGCCGTTTCTCGTCTCGGTGGTCGTGCTGCTTTCGTTGGGAAACTCGGTGACGACGAGTTCGGTCACATGCTCGCCGGGATCTTGAAACAAAACGGTGTCTCTGCCGAAGGTATCAACTTTGACACTGGAGCCAGGACTGCACTCGCGTTCGTGACCCTAAGATCCGATGGAGAACGTGAGTTCATGTTCTACAGGAACCCTAGTGCTGATATGCTCCTTCGTCCCGATGAACTTAACCTCGATCTCATCAGATCTGTACGTTACTTTTACAATTTATATGTAACGGTTGTTGACTTGTTGATATACCTAACGTAGAGGTGAAGTTAGGTTAACTAAGTCCTTTGTTTTGTTTGTTTTTTTACAGGCTAAGGTGTTCCATTATGGATCAATAAGTCTCATCGTTGAGCCATGCCGATCTGCTCACCTGAAGGCCATGGAGGTGGCTAAAGAAGCCGGTGCTTTGCTCTCGTATGACCCAAACTTGAGGCTACCTTTGTGGCCCTCGAAGGAGGAGGCTAAGAAGCAGATTCTTAGCATCTGGGACAAAGCTGAAGTGATCAAAGTCAGCGACGAAGAGCTTATGTTCTTGACTGGATCTGATAATGTTGATGATGAGACTGCTTTGTCTCTGTGGCACTCTAACCTGAAACTTCTCTTGGTCACTTTGGGTGAAAAGGGTTGTAAATACTACACTAAGGTAATTGGTTTTTAGAATTTTCTTTCTTGCAGATTTGACTTTACCAATAGTGCAACTAAAGTTATTTGTTCTGGTTGTATTATTACAGGGCTTCCGTGGATCTGTTGATCCTTTCCGTGTGAACACTGTGGACACAACTGGTGCTGGTGATTCATATGTTGGTGCTTTGCTCTGCAGCATTGTTGATGACCGCGCAGTTCTTGAGGTAAGAATACCAATAAAATAACATATTTAAGATCTCTTGCTTCGGTTATTGACCGTGTTCTTCTGTCTCTAACTACAGGACGAAGCTCGTCTCAGAGAAGTGCTTAGGTTTGCGAATGCATGTGGAGCCATTACAACTACGAAGAAAGGAGCAATTCCAGCTCTTCCTACAGATTCCGAGGTTCAGAGTCTCCTAAACGGAAACTGATCTACAACAAGCCTGGATTACAATGATTTCTCGTTTTCCTTTTCTCCTTTTGGGTTTTTGTTTTTTGGTTTTGTTTTTTTCCCTTTTGCTTTGGTTCAGTTCAGAGAACTGTTTGGGTCACTTTGTTCAACTTTCTTGTTTATTCAACTTTCGTCAAGGGTCTTGTATTTTGGGTCAGTTTAATAAATAAAAACTCATTACCAAGTTTAGTGAACGATTGTTTGTCTGAAAGCCTTAAAGAACAATTGCTTGAGGATAACATTCCGAAACGTGCAAATCCAATGATCTCCAAATGTGTTTGCATTCTTCCCACCTCGAACTCATCCTCTTCAAAAATGCTTCAGCCCACACTTCCTTGTTACCTCCCATACTCAGATCATATGGCACCGAAAAACTGCGAGTCAATTTCCAAAACAGATTCAGTTAGTTTCAGGGATGCATTGTTGTTTAAGCAGTAATGCCAGCATCTTGGTTTTGAAGTTTTTACCTTGTTAATTCTTCTGAATGAGAGTCCTTCTCGGTGGTACCGTTCCTAGAAGATCTTTAAGTTAGACATCGCAACAATGGTCAGAAAGCTAGAGTTACAAATATAACACATTAGCTAACCTTTGTACTAGAACGCTGAAGATGCGGAGAGACTTGGTTGAGAGATTGTAGATTGCATCTTCTATGTGATCTGTGCCGAATAAATACACAACCGGATAGTCCAGGAGCCATCTGCAAATACAGATTGAACACTAAACTTCATGGCTAACATATGGTGGATGAATGAAGAGTTGGATTTGAAAATTACCCGTTTAATGTTGGGATTGTAACCTTAGTGTCTTGTAAACAACAACTAAGATCAATGCATAAAGAAGACTGAGAAGAGTTGGCTTCATCAAGTGATGTGGTGGTATCACTGTTGCTCCCATCTAAAGGAAACGTCGAAGAGAAGAGCTTCTGAATCGACTTGAGTTGCATCCCTAGATTGCATTCCTTGCTTTGTTGTACCATCTTGAACAAACAAAACCAGTCAAATTGGAGAGATGGAGCATGAAAAGATAAACCACTGAAACAAAGACGGAAGCTTTATAAAAGGAACAAACCTTTGGAGGATCTTGTTCCAGGTCAACGAAGAACAATTCGGGCTCTGAATTCAAGCTGGAGCTTACAAACTTGGGCAGTCTTCTTACGTTTATCAGGTAAATCATATCCTCTATAACCATAACTCTAAGATCTTTGAAAACTGGTAAACCCTAGAGAAAGTGGCAACACAGAGGACAAAAGCGGGAGCAAAATCAGCTACAGACGTATTCAAGTACTAATATGCTAGAAGAAGAAGTAGAGCCTAACCTGTTGGATAAGCTCAAGAAGCGAAAGCAAACGATCTTGTAGCTCAGGCATCTTGCCACCATAGTCAATCATAACAACTGGTCTCATTCCCGTGCATAGTGCCAGCACATCTGGTCCAAGAAACACGTTTAAGCATCGCTTCAAGCATATAGCAAACTGAGATCATACTAGTGTCTAGATATTTGAACGATCTATACGATGCTAATTGCTAAAGTTCAAATTCCTAATGGTTTATCATCTCTAACAGGGAGTGGAAATAGATAAACGCAGCAAGTAAAATGCAGAAATTGGCTTCATTTATATCCAAAGGATCTCAAACAATGCAATCAAAGCATCATCACGCTTCCTTCATTCTGACATTCTGACATTCTGACATTCTGACATTCTGACACACAATTTAAACATAAAGTATCAAAATTTTCTACTTCCCAAACTCCCCAATGAATCACGAGTGCTGAATGAATCACGAGTGTCATAAGCAGTAGACAGAAGAACACAGAAGGAAGAAAAAGGTGTAATGAATGGGAGAGGAAGAAGGAAACCTATTTCGAGGCGGCGTTTGGAAGTGGGCTTGAGTCGCCATTTGATCTGAGAGAGACAAGAGCTCATAAACTCAAGTATTTCCTCAGAGCTTGGAACCTCCATCTCGCTCTCAAAGACTGAAACTTTCTCTTCTACTGGTGCTCTACCACCGAGAATCACTTCCTTGTTCGTTTTCTCGGGGGAAAAGTTTCAATACAAACCCTCAACTTTCGAGTCTTCATATAAATAACCCTAAACTTTATTTCCGCATTAAATCCAAACATTCCTCAAATATGTAATCTACGTGTCAAATGTGTATTGGTTGGGTGATGAGAAAGAACAAGGCTCACACGTGCGAACAAAGAGGCATTTCACACGACCAGGTAAATTTCCAACTTTAGCCTTTGGATCTATTATGAGTTTCTTCGTCTTCTTCGTCTCCACCGGAACTTAGCCGGCGCGCACTAATCAAAAATCAAGCTCTAAGCTAAGGAGCCTAAGATCTATCATCTCATCCTCAGCTTCCTTCAGGTATTACCTTTACTATATTCGCTATTTCCCAATAGCTGTTTTGATACAATTTGATGGTTGGATTTGTTGAAAGCTTTGGACTTTGTGAAATTACTTAGTGTGTAAAGGCTCTTCTTTTGTGCTGGTTTATTTTTGGTTTGAATGGACAGAGATGTATAACAATAACATGGGACAACAGCCTGGGATGCCAATGCCTCAGGCTATTCCTCAGCCTAACCCCTTTGGGAATGCCTTCTCTGGACCTGGCTCTGGTCTTATCCGTAGTGGCTTGGGAGCTTATGGCGAGAAAATTTTCGGATCTAGCTCTGAGTATGTGCAGAGCAACGTATGTCAAAACTCTCTCTTTCTCTCTTTCCCACTGCTTTGGCGTTTCATTTGCCTTTTTTAACTCTAGTTGATATGATAAACAGATAACTCGTTACTTCTCCGATCCCCAATACTACTTTCAAGTGAATGACCAATATGTGAGGAACAAGTTGAAGATTGTTCTACTTCCCTTCCTTCACAGGGTAAAGAGGCTCACCTTTGTTAAGATGTTCACTTTTTTGTTGTTGATATTTTGGGTTTTTTTCTCATATTCTTTATGCTGTAACATCAGGGACACTGGACTAGAATCTCAGAACCAGTTGGGGGAAGACTTTCATACAAACCTCCGATATACGATATTAATGCACCCGACTTATACATTCCGCTTATGGCATTTGGCACATACGTCGTTCTTGCTGGTTTGTCACTTGGACTCTATGGGAAGTAAGTTCTTTATTTATCTTATCTCTCTTCATGTACTCTGTCTTTTAGGCTGTATTTTTTTGTTCAACCTTTTGATCCTTGTGTTGTGATTCTGACTTTTCTAGGTTTTCTCCGGAAGCTTTGAATTGGCTTTTTGTGAAAGGAATGGTTGGCTGGTTTTTGCAAGTCATGCTGCTCAAGATAACATTGCTTTCTTTGGGTAGCGGCGAAGCACCTCTCTTGGACATTGTGGCATATGCAGGCTATACTTTCACGGGTCTCTGCTTAGCTGTTCTTGGCAAGATAATCTGGGGATACTCTTACTACGTTTTGATTCCGTGGACCTGCTTATGCTCCGGGGTTTTCTTAGTGAAGACAATGAAGCGAGTTCTCTATGCGGAAGCTAGGAGTTCTGACTCAAGCAGGCATCACTACCTCTTGATCTTTGTTGCTTTAGCACAGTTTCCCCTTTCGATCTGGCTTGGTAATATTAGTGTGAATTGGCTCTTTTGAGAATTATGTTTGCGATGCTGTGAAAAAAAAAAAGAAAACACATCTGATGTTATGTAGCAGAATTTGGAATGTACTCCTTTCATCGAGCTATGTTAGTTGAGTTTTTTTCTTCGGTTTAAGTCTCTTAAAACAGAAGTATGGTGAAAGAACAGTGTTATCTCAAATACACATCTTTTTTATCTCCTGTCTCGTTTTATCTCAAATAAACTACATTTCTACCATGATTAAAAACAAACAAGGACATGATGAACTTTGGTCTGGTCATTATGCTTGCTAATAGAAACAGCTTTCCACGAGGATGATCTCTAGTCCAAGCCCTCCTCCTGCATTGCATTGGTGCATTGTGATTTCGGTTTTTGTACTCCTTGGCAGATTGGAACATTCTTCGGACATTGCAGACAGTTATTCGAAAGGCTTCCTTTGATCTGTTTGGTGATCCTTTGAAACTCCTCAGGAAGTGTTCCTGTCAGGTAGTTGTTCTCCAAGTATAAGCTTCTCCATGAATTCTCAAGTCTCTTACCATAAATCCTTGGAATATCTCCGGAGAACATGTTGCTCCGTAGATTGATATCCTTCAGGTTTCCATAAGTCGCCAGGTTCAGGGGAAGGTGACCCTGTAAATGGTTTCCTTCAGCGTCAAGTATGCGCAGACGGGATTCTATGCCTATAACCTGAATAACCTCAATGGATATGAACTGGTTAAAAGACACATTGATGCGCGAAATCTCTGGAAATGTTAGTATTTCATGGCCAATGGTGCCAGAGAACCTGTTCTGGCTCACATCTAATGACACAAGCTGTTTCAACCTATGCAAAGGCGATATACGTCCTGCAAGGCTGTTGAAACAGATAGATAGAGTTCTTAGACTTGTGGGAAGCTTAGGAAGCATTCCGAAAAGATGATTGTTACCGAGTTCCAACACTTGTAGCTTCCACAAGCCGTTGAGCGCAGGTATCCTTCCGTCGAGATGGTTGTTCGATAGGATCAGGTGAGTCAAACTTCTCAAGCCTGAGATCCTTGGAGGTATTTCACCGGCGATACTGTTCTTCGACAGGTCTATGGTTTTGAGCTCCTTGAGCCGCGTGATCCCCGGGGATATGTCTCCAGTGAAAAAGTTTCCCGAGAGAGAGAGTTTGGTGAGTTTCCTGAGTTGGAACACAGTTTCTGGTATTGGACCACGGAATCTGTTCCTGTTGAGGCTAAGGACAGTGAGCTCAGTCAGGTTCCCTATTGCATCAGAGAGGAAACCGTCATAACCGTCATCATCAAGGTCAATCTCTGTGACTCGGCTCGTGGTGTTTTCAAGAGGGAAAGAACACATAACTCCCAAGAACGTTCCTGCGCCTTCACACGGGTCTTCAGAGAAGTCCCATGTGCTGAGGTAAGAGGAAGGGGAGATGGAACTTGGATCAATGCTGCGTATGATAGACTCTAGAGCTTGGATATCAGATCGAAGAGTGGCTGAGAGAACTAACGAGGGGACAATAACTGAAAGAAGTAGTAAGAATAAAGACGTGAGTAGCAAGGAAGAAGACGAAGATGGTTGTGTTTTGGCAGCCATTGTTATGGTTCTTCTTTAACATGAATGAAAGATGGAACTCGTTTCTTTTTAAGAGAGTACTCTAGTACGAAGGAAAAGGAGAAGAAGGTCGTCGTGTTGAACCTAATTGGGATCTAACATGCTTCAAAGTTTTTTGGGTATGTTATTGGTGAAATTCACATCTTTCTAGCGCTATTAATAATTTATATCAAACATGTAAACCAAATATATGTATTAAGCGGGTTACTTTTGTATTATTACAATATCTTAATTTGTGTGAGTGATGTGTTTAAACAAAAAACGACAATTTAAAGAAAATGGGGAAGTAACAATTAGTGGTTATTATTTTTTTACAATTATTTTTTTCTGTCATTGTAAAATCTACATAGCAAATTTGGAAGATGTTATCAAATACAAATTTTAGATCTTGATCTAAAAAAAGTTTAGTTATTATTTGACCAGTACTTAAGACAAGACAATTGAAACATTCCACGAAAGTTTAAAATTAGGAATTCACTATTTATAGAAGTTTGGTTTTATATATAAATACGTCGTTCAGTTAATCAAAAATCACCAACAAGAAAAAAACAAAAAACAAAAAAAAAAGAACCATTTAAGAGCTTAATAAACAATGGCTATCGAGAAGAAAACCCTGATTGCCTCCTTCATCATGGTTCTGATGATGGTAACGATGATCGTGACCGAAGTTGAGGCCAGGAACCATGTCACAGTCAAGCCGCCTCCAAAGCAAAAGTCTTTGTTTTTCTAAATCGATGGTTCATAACGTTTATGAGAAAATAAATGGTCCCTTCAATGTGGAGCTTCAAGCATGGCTAAACTAAATTTTTTTAATTATATATATATATATATCATTTTTTTCATCCTTAGTTATGGATGTATTACTTATAAATAATGATTACAAAATAATATTTTGTATGTGAATGAAATGTAATAGTTTCATATTTCATAGATAAATATTTTTGTTGTGATCTCTAGAAATTGATAACATTAATGTTCACATACTTATTTTTTTGTTTTTAATTTCTAAAGAGAACCAATATTCTTAAATTAACATTACGATATTGTGTTATCAAGTGGTTGAGTTAAGGATAACAACAACCCGAGGAAATCACATCGTTATCAAACTTCGGTAGTTAATCCTTCTAAAAAAAAAAAAAATTGTTGGGTCGTTAATACATCGCCAAATTTTAATGTTATATTCATATAATCAGTATGATTAAGAAAACGACCGTGGTTTTCATGTTGTCGATGTAACTCTTCGTTAGAGACATTGAAACAAAAAAATACATTATATATACTATCTGCTTGGTAGAAAACGAACGTTCTTCTCAACTCTCGTTCAAATTTTAAAGTCTTCCATACACGAAGACGGTTTGTCACAGCGACAACATCCTCGCCCACAAGCATCATTGTTCCGGTCAAGCAGTTATCGGTTCAACTACCAATCGGTGGACTTAATGTTTATCAGTTATTGGGCTTTAATTAACTGATGGGCTTTAGATAGTAGTCATTGTCTGGACTAGATTGTTTAATGTGGATTTTATTTTCTTAATATTTGGGCTTTTAAATGTGGACTTTTCTATTCGATTTGTTTATTTGATTGTTCTTCCAAGATTTATAGCTGGACTGAAAATTGATGGTGACTAGCCCATAACGTGGCCCATATAGTGGCCCATAACTTGGCCCATATATTGGCCCATAACTTGGCCCATTAGTATAAGTTAAGACGACCACTCCCAAAGACAAATTTGGGTTCTGAGTTTTCGATTTGGTGAGAGAGAAAAAAATTTCTGGAGAGAAAATCTGGAACAAGTTAGCGCGAACTCGAAGACTCGAATCAAATTCCCCGAGGAAAGTAAAAAAATCTCTCTTTTATCATCCTTCTAGAGAATACGACAGATTCTTCAGTTTGGTCGGTGGGCTAAGCTTAAAGGTCACTGCTTTGTATTATCTCAGATCTGTGCATTGATCTGATCCTCTTCAAAACTGTTTCTTTTCCTCTCTGTTTATTCCTTTGCATTGCTTCAAGCTCCTTTGTTGGTTCGGTGGAATTTGAAGGATAGCAATTCGTGCAGTGTCGGTTACTGGATAATTTCAATATAAAGTTTTGAACTTTTTTTGAATATAATGGGAAGGCCTTTGCTTTATGATATCATCGAGAAACCCGCAACAAGCTGCATCGTAACGATATGTAGTTTAATCTGGTTTGTGATTCAGAAGAAGAATGTTGGTTACTCTCAAGTTGGGTTGAGTTACGAGACTGCGGTTGAAGGGCATTACTGGAGGATGATTACCTCTGCTTTCTCTCATATCAGCGTCTTGCATCTCGTCTTTAACATGAGTGCTCTCTGGAGTCTTGGTGCTGTGGAACAGCTTGGGCATTTGGGTCTTGGAACGGCTTATTACCTTCATTACACTCTTGTGCTTGTCGTCTTCTCTGGTGTTTTGGTCATTGGGATGTACCATTTGCTCATTGATAGATTCAAGATTGAGTATTTCAGGAGAGTTACTGCTGTTGGTTACTCTTGCGTTGTGTTTGGTTGGATGACCATTCTCTCTGTCAAGCAACCTTCTTCAAAGCTTGAACTTTTCGGGATTTTGTCTCTCCCCATCAGCTTTGCCCCCTTCGAGTCACTCATTTTCACTTCCATCATTGTTCCACAAGCTAGTTTCCTGGGACATTTGTCGGGAATCCTGGTTGGCTACGCCATTTCGTGGGGTCTGATTGGCGGGATGAACAACTACTGGGCTATTACGATGCTTGGTTGGATCATAGTGGTGTTTGTTTTCAGTTTGAAGAAGTCTGGTGCTTATGATTTCAGCTTTCTCGAGATCGAATCGCTTAATGATGCTTCTTTGCCGTCAGTGCGGTTTATTGGAAATGGCCGGACCTTGCAAGCCAGTGCAGCTCCTCTTAGTGGAGTAGACGTTGTCTGAATGCAGTTTCAAGGTCTTATATTGTATTTTGGGGAACAGCCTTCTTTTCATCGAGGTAGTAGATGAAGACAGACTGAGAGTTGGTAACCAAGCTTCTGCAGTTCCATTCGAAGAATTTAAAAGATCCTTAAGGCTTGCGTGAACTGCTTGTGGCTGTGGGAATGCTTCCTGCATCATCAAGTTAGTGTTGTTTAGGCATCTTTACAGATGAATAGGACAGTCATATGTTCGATGTATAGTTGCGAAAAGGGTCCCATGTCTTACCTAAAGATTCCATCCACTAGACATGTTTCCTGATTTGTGACCTTCTCATTTAGTTAAGTTTGAAAGCATACTACCAAATATTCTTGTTTTTCTTTGATATATTGTATATGTTTTATCATTTGCCTTCTTGCAACTTCACAAGGTAATTAGATGAAGTTTTCTGCAGGTCTCTTCGATTAGAGCACTGTCTTCTCTTGTAACTTATAACCATATCTCCTGTCGTTTCCTTGTTGTATATTTCAAAAATAAGGTAAGCAAAGGGTAATGGAACAGTTACGGATTCACAGTATTAAGTTTTATTTATGAGAAGGTTTGCGTTGGATGATTTACAGTTAAAATAGAGTCATGGCAATCGTATTTGTTATCAGCGTGATCTAACTTGGATCCACTTTTGACTAGTTGTTCATTACCATTTAACCTACTTTCAACCCAATTTTCATTCACAAGATCTGCATTATTAACCTGAACTTCTCCACACCCACATCATATATTTCTTATATAAGCTCTGCATTGATCAGGTGTATCTGATCTTGCTTTCTGATCCATCTCTGAGCACTTCAAATGGAGAAGAAAGGGCAGCATGGTACAAATGACTCCTTGCTGACTCATCACCCTGTTCTCTGTATCATTGCCTTGTCTGTAATTTTCATAGCGATCGACCCCTTTCACATAAGTCCAATCGGGGGTCGTGAGTTCAAACCCGTGAAGCATGAGGTTGCTCCATACAAGCAAGTCATGGAGAACTGGCCAAGAGACAACCTTAGTCGACTGGGCCATCATGGGAAACTGGAGTTTGTGGACCAAGTCTTTGGTCCGGAGTCACTAGAGTTTGATATTTTAGGTCGTGGTCCTTACACAGGATTGGCTGATGGAAGGGTGGTTAGATGGATGGGTGAAGCAATCGGATGGGAGACATTTTCTGTTGTAACATCAAAATGGTAAACAATTGTTATATATATATTCATCACTTTTATAAATTATTTCAGTTTCTCGGTATTGATATTGTGTGTTCATGAGAGTTTAGGTCAGAGAAGGCTTGCGCAAGAGGTGTGGATTCAACAACAAACAAGCAATGGAAGTACGAGAAGCAGTGTGGGCGACCTCTTGGTCTGAGATTTGAGAAAAAGACTGGAAACTTGTACATTGCAGACGCTTATTATGGTCTACTAGTGGTTGGTCCTGAAGGAGGGGTCGCTACGCCTTTAGCTACTCATGTGGAAGGAAAGCCTATACTCTTTGCCAACGATCTTGACATTCATAGAAATGGCTCCATCTTCTTCACCGACACAAGCAAAAGATATGACAGAGCGTAAGTTTAAGCAGAAACCGAAAACTCTGCTTTTCTTGCGTTTTAGGTTGAAGAATTCCACCGTTAATTGTGTGATGTAAGAGTTAGACTTTGTATTTTGTAGGAATCATTTCTTCATATTACTGGAAGGAGAATCAACAGGAAGGCTTCTAAGATATGACCCACCTACCAAAACCACACACATTGTGCTGGATGGTTTGGCTTTTCCCAATGGCATTCAACTCTCTAAAGACCAATCTTTCCTTCTCTTGACAGAGACAACCAACTGCAGGTATAACCATATAAACCACCCTTTAAATTCAGGAAAGACTAGTTCGAAACCATGAATATAGATAGACTCAATGTCTCTCTCAACTTTTTGTGTTAACAATATGTCTGTGACAGGTTAGTGAAATACTGGCTGGAGGGTTCAAAGACAGGTGAAGTCGAGGTGGTGGCAGATCTACCTGGATTCCCAGACAATGTAAGAATGAATGAGAAGGATGAATTTTGGGTTGCAATAGACTGTTGCAGAACACCGGCACAAGAGGTTCTTACAAACAACCCTTGGATAAAGAGCATCTACTTTCGATTGCCCATACCGATGAAGCTGCTGGCGAAAGCGATGGGGATGAAAATGTACACTGTGATATCAAGATTCAACGAGGACGGTAAGGTCTTGGAGGTTCTTGAGGATAGACAAGGAAAGGTAATGAAGCTTGTGAGTGAAGTGAGGGAGGTTCAAGGGAAGCTTTGGATTGGGACAGTGGCTCATAACCATATTGCCACTTTGCCTTATCCTTTAACAATGAATTAGTGAACAACTTTGCTGTGTAGTTCTTAGCTTCTGGAAGTGATATCCTCTTGATTAATATCCATGAGGATAGATGAAAATATATAACAAGTGATGCTCGTTTTGATTCGAGTCCATTGGTTGATGTTTGTCTTTTTGCTAATGTTATGTGAACTGATGCATATTGCTCTTAAAGTTTTTTTTTTTTTTTTCAGTCACTAATAAGTAATATCTAAATCACATCATTTGTACAGCCTATTACTTGAGACAGGTAGAACACAAACAATTAAGAAAACACAAGTTTTTTCTTTGTTTTTCCAAAAATCATTTGGTTGATCAAAATGAAGCCCCCTGTGTCGTCTTCTGCTTCGGACCAAAGAAGCTCATTGCGTCATTATCCCTCCAACAGCCAATATGTACATCAACAGTAACTACCGGCTTGTCCAAACCGAAAACCCACCTGTCGATTATTAAAACGAGAGAGAGATTTAAATTTCCACCGAAGATTCATAGCAAAGAAGTAAACATCCATGTCGATGCAACACACACAAAGAAGTCGTGTACACATATTAAAAAGTTTTTGTTCAAAAAGAAATGATGTAGCAGGAGACATCACAGCAGAATACCCTAGTTACCCAGATAAACTCAACACGTTGTGCATCTATAAGAAGAGTAGAAGAAGACAGATAGCACCTGATCAGATGTAATGAGCAAGGATAGTGAATATTACCATTAGAGATTATGAAAGCATGTGGAGCTAACTCTCAAGGCCCTTGTCCAGTCGAAGCATTTGATGGCACTTGCTGCTGTTGCTGAATCTGTTGAAGAAGGTTTGCCGCAAGCTGTAGAGTAGACTGATATTGCTGGTTCTTATCGACCTCACCATCTGATGTACATGGACCAGCTCCAGTGAACAAAGACTGGAGCTGTTGTTGTGCTTGGTTAGACGCATCAACGTTTGTCTTGTTCGCTGGTGGTAGCATCGCATTTTGAGATTGTAAAGGATTTGGGTTATGCGCTTGATTATTTGTCAGACCGTGATAATTACCTTGCTGATAACCCTGATAATCATGGAAACCAGGGTTCTCAGCTCCAGGAACCGGTACGTAGTTTTTGTTGACCATAGGAGCTTCAGGATGATATGGTCTCATGGCTTGAGAAACAGCTTGATGTGAACCTTGAGAGAACATAGAGTAAGTATTCGATGGAGGTGGAGGTAACGGCGCCTGCTGAGGCATACTAACATATGGCGCTTGGAATTGCATACCACCATGTATCATTCCACCGGAGTAGCTCGGTGTGCTTGACACTGGAGGATAATGCATCGGAGGAAGGGGAGGAGGAGGAGGTAGTTGCCCCACCGGATTATACTGATTGCCTAATTGTTGAAATGATAGATTTGATGGGTCAGAAACCGTTGATTGATCTCGATTCCAAGCTTGTGATGGAGGAGCTTCTCCATTGGATAGTTCAACGGACTGGTGACTTTCAGAGGCAGCTGGTTGAGAATTTGTTGGGAGCAAGGAGGCAAGGGTCGCTAATAGCTCGGGCGTTAGACTAACCCCGGCTTGAGGCGTTACAGTGTTATGTACAGCAACAGGCTCGCTAGAAGGAGCGAACAGTGATTTTGGAGGAGGCTTCATTGCTTCCGGCATACCCCTGTTGAAATCCAATAAGGCTTGATCTTCCCTAGCAGCGAACAAACCGTGATTGGCATTGGCAGGCGAATCTCGAGACTGATCCATATAGGGTGGAGGAATGGAATGAGATTCTTGTCTATATGATGATGCTGCAGGAACCGGTGGTGGAGGCAATTTGAGAACAACACCATATAGCCTTTCTCGACCCGATACTTTGAGCACATCAGTTAAGAAATCTGATGGAGGAACCAAAAATAAAGTGGTTCCATCATCTAATTTGGCAACACCTGCTCTATTCTTTGAACCAAGATAGCGGAGAAATTCAGTATAAGACGCGAAATCGTCTTCGCTGTCTGGTAAGAAGAAAACAATTTCAAATCCAATTGCTTCGGTATAATGGTTGGCAAGCATATCCAAACCCGTTCGCGCTGAACAATTGATGATCTCAGGGCTATTAACCATTCGAAAAACCGAGAATCAGTAATCGAGGGAGCTGTTATCTATGAATCGAATCAACAGTTCGCAAATCCATTTTGAGATCAGAAAGAAGATAACATATATTCCCTAAAATGTAAAATCTAAAAGAATCAACAGATACGATAACTTCTAATCAACGAACTAAAATTTCTCCTATATAAGTGAAGGCAGAAAAGCTAAAGTACGTGAAAATGTTACTCACAGTTCAGTTTCAATCCCCTTTCCAATAGGTACACAACGAGCACGACAAACAGGAGTTCCACCTTTGGCAATGACTCCTCTCCAAATGAAATCAGTATCAGGTAAACCACGGCCTGGTCTAGATGTAACTGATCCACGCCCATATGACCTATCCAACCCAGTGATACGATCATCTACACCCATCGAAGGAAAAGCATCTACTGATCCATCTCTACGAGTTCTTTTAGGTTCTCTATCCAACTGAGCAGGATCATATCCTTCCCAAGAATCACGGTTTGACATAACGGGTAGCCTTGTACTTGGTGCAGGAGACGGGAGTATTCTAGCTCCAGTTGGAGATGGCCTTCTCCAGCTTCCTTCCTTACCAACTACATCGCCATATTCTGGACCAATATGTGAACGTTCCATGCTACCTCGGAAGGGTCTGACAGGATCAAGAACCACATTGGAATGTGGTGACGATATGTATGGAGGATCATTGATGAACATCTCAGGCCTTGATCGTTTGACACTAGAATAAAAACCGGTATCATCTCCTCGTCCAAGGGGAATGCTATCGTTTTGGTACATAATTGTGATTCTTGGATCGTTGAATAACCTTCCTTGTAGTCCTTCCTTAGCACAGCGAGCTTCCTCAATGCTTCTAAATTCCACAAGTGAGAAATGCCTTGATGGAAAACTAATACATCTCTCAATCTCACCAAAAAGTATCATGGAGTTGTGTAGCAGTTGTTCGTCTATCTGAACAGAAGGAGGGTACCCAATCCGCAGAACGTTACTTGCTTGGCCATCTCCTTTACCATCTCCATATGAGTGAGAATACTGTTAAGCATGTAACAATTTAAACTCTCAGGAACTTGGCAAGCACAAAGCTTTCTAAACTAAAAACATGATAGCCGATAAATGATCATACATATCGCCAGCAAATAAAGAAAAACAGACTTTCTAGCATTAAGGCTAACCTGGTGTTTAGCACTCAAACTGCCCTCCCTGCCTTCGTCGGAGCCAGGCCGTGGTTCCTACAGAGATTAGAATGTTACGTGATTTCAGAGCAATCAAGCAGATTCGAGAACGTAGATATGAAAAGTAAAATGTAGAAGAAATAAAAGTGGAATACGTGACATTAAAAATCAGATGATTCAGGTAAAAATATGATTTCTTCTACGTGCATAAGTAAGCTTATATACATGGAAGTCTTTCACAAATCATAAAACCTAAGGCACTCAGCGAGAAGTTCTTACAAAATGGTTATCGAAGCTTATTCTGACGCATAACAAAAAAAATGACAAGAAGATCCTTACTTTTTTTGGCCCTTGTGACCGAAGAAAATCAACTCGCAAAAAACTACCACCTAATCGCTTGCCGTTCATGGTCTTTGCTAGTATAGCATCGTCCATGTCAAAAAAGTCAATAAAAGCTGTTTTGCGATCCTTAAGAAACCTGAAGTTTTCAATATCCCCAAACTTCCTGAACTCCGCCTCGAGTACATCCTTGGGGACACTCGGGCTGATTCCACCCACCCAAAGACTCTTACAAGGTTTTGCCTGCAAACAAATAATTTCCGTTAGAAGCCAATATGATATTATCCTCACATCCAGATTGGTTCCTAGTTGTCATGAATGAAGAAAAATCAGTTACTACTCTAAACACAGAAGAGAGCTATGTCCTCTTCAAAGTCAGCAAGGGCATAACATTGTCTCGACAAAATCCTCGTGTTGATCATTTAAAATTTGGCAGAGATGATGGTAAGTCTTCCACCTGCTGGTAGCGATACTGTTACATCCCTGATGGCCAGAGGAACTACAAGGATTGTATCAACGCGGTTCGAGGTCAAATCACTCACTCACTCAATCTTAAGATACTGATTACGTTTCGCTGGAAATTGAAACGCTATCTAGCTACCAAATTGTCACCGCAAGCATAAAGAGTTCCGAGTGTACGAAAACAGCTTCAGATACTCGAAGAAGCTACGCGTTTTGAAGTTTATACTCTATGGCAAACGAACTTAAGTGATCAAAGCAGCCTAAGATGCTTTATTGACCTGATGCAGGGTATTGAATGTGGACTCGGCGCAAGTCATAACGAGTTTGGATACATTTGGCAGTGGATAAGTTCGAGGAGAGATTTTTCGGGAAGCTGGTTAGTTTGTCACGAATCAGGTTTGTTTTCTTTAGTATTTGATTGGGAGAGGCAAAAATCACACTTAGAAGCAATACTTTGTCCAATTAAACAATCATAATCGACGATCAAAATCTGTGAAATTCCCGATAGTATCGATCTAACCGTTGATAAGAGACGATCAAAGCTAAGGAAGGAAGCAAAGAAGGTAACGCAGAGATGAGAACGAACCGGTCGAGCGAATTCGATTTTAATCTGATTCCCGTTCAACTCGGCACCTTGGAGAGCCTCCTTGGCCGCAACGGCTTCCTCAACGCGCCTGTAGTAGATAAACGCGAAGCAGCGGGAAGAATACGCCGTGAGTCTGTCGATATGGCCAAACCTTCCGAACAAATCTGCCAGATCGGATTCGGTAGTATCGGTCGTCAAGCTACCCACCCATAGATTGCTCGATTGGAATCCAGATCCGTCTGCTTCACGCCCTCTTGAAGGCTTCATAACTGGACCCATCGCCTGCCTCGTCGAGATTTTTTTAGTTTGACGAAAAATCGAGTGGAGATTTCTGCAATATGAACATGAAGATCTGCAAACGACGCCGTTTCCAACGCGTGCAATTTTTTCCTCATTTATAATAAATCCTTTTTTACCAGATTTAATATGAACAATCTTTTTGGGGTTTACTAGTATTCTTTGAAATAAACCAAAATCACATTCTTGTGTGACAGACTATAGCAAAACAAGAGTCCAAACTCCAGATCTTTTGGATGTTACTAACCATGTCGATAGCATAAAGCAAAATACAAAATCCAAGTCTTGCAATTGGAAAAAACAAGTCTGAATAATAGTAATTCAAAACAAGACACCAAAACTAAAAATCTTCCAAATGAGAGGTATTTATAACTTCAACGCACGACGCATTGACATATCCCCTGACTTCAAAAGATCTTCAGAGGTCTTGAACACTCAAACCTGAAATCAAGATATGTCAATAAACAAATTAGTACACAAATGCCAAAATCTAAAACTATTATGTTACATACATGAGCATACGTATAAGCTTTCATACAATCACCCAACGTCTACTATGATTTAAAACGTTTCAAGTGCTGAAATTACGTAAATCCTAGTACGACAAATACGACAAGACCTAACAAGTATGTTTTAAAGGCTTCAATTGAATGCACAGCAATTGTGAAATGTATGTATCACACACACAAAATGAAATGGGAGAGAGAGAGAGGAGATTATATATTAACCTGGAGGAAGTGACTGCTTAAGCTTATCAGCCTTCTCTTGGTCGAAGACGCATAGTGTGTAGAGGTACCTTGAACACCTGACCTTGAACTTAACGATGTCCTTGCTTCTCTTGATCTTCACAGACCTAGCATCCTTCCTTCTCGCCGTCAGAAGGAAGTCCTTGATTTCGTGGATTTGCTTAGGCTGCAAAATATCAAAAAATCAAAGCACCAGATTATCACTCCATACAAACTCACAAAACCCATAATTAAATCAGAAAGCCAACCTAAACTCACAAGAAGACTATCAAAATGTTAAAAGGACAGATAAATGACAAAGGACAGATAAATGACAGAGGACAGGACTTAGTCTAACTAGATTATTAGAAACCAAAACAACAAAAGATTGCTTATCATCTAAGAATACCACAAACCCTAGCCGCAAGACCAAACAAACCAAATTCCACAAAGAAAAGACATCACAGTTATGACCTAAAACGGCTATGAGATCAACGATACTAAAAAAGCTTCAGCAGACTACTGTAAGAATGATACGAACTGAGAGACAACGAGAAAAGTACCATTCTCGGTTCTGATTTTGTCGCTGCAACTTTCTTCCTCTAAGCGTCGGAGAAGAAAATAGAGCAGCCCTTAATACTCTCTTTTAAGTAGAAAACCCTAGATGTGTTACATACACGAATTTCCAAATATACCCCTTAGGCCCAGTAATTCGAAAGTTTGGGCTATTGGGTTTAATGGCCCAAATTAATAACCAGAATTTATTTCTTTTAGATTCCTTTATTATCGTTTTATCATTGTTTAACCCAAACTGTTTTTGCCTATATTTTCAACATCGCGCCACTAACATATTTCCCGCGCCCCTAGAAACCTTTTCTTCTTCTCCTCCAAATCACATTAAAAAACCCTAACCTCTTTTTTCGCCACTGCAAATCGAAACTGATTACTTTCTCTTATATATATACTTTTATAAATATATATCTTTCGACAATCCTTCTCTTGTCAACACGACTCGGACGAACCCTGTTCTTTGCTTGTTTACTTGTGTCTGAATAATTTGATTTCGAGGAAAGAAATGTTTTATTCGCACACTCACTTGGCTCGAAAAGGTCCACTGGGCACGGTTTGGTCCGCCGCTCACTTGCAACATCGCCTCAAGAAGTCTCACTACACTGCCACTAACATCCCCGAAACCGTTGGTTCGTCTTTCGATTTTGCTTTCTCATCAAAAAAGTTCCCTTTTTTATTTTCTTTATCCCTTTTTGATTGTATCCAATTCGAAAATTCAATAGCTTTTCCTCTCAGTTATCATTGTTCTTGACATGGGCAATCATCAAAGTCTCTTTTTTTTGTTGCCTCATTTACTCTTTGAGTTTATAGTCAGTGAAGAATAACAACTCTGGTGGTTTCTTCTTAATTTATAAGATATGTAATTGTGTTTTGCAGATCTTATAATGTTCCCTGAGGTACCTTTGGCATTGAGATTGTCAGGCCACCTTCTACTTGGTGTTGTGCGAATCTATTCAAAGCAAGTCGATTATCTTTTCCGTGACTGCAGTCTCTTTAGTACTTGGTTAGCTAAGGCTTTTGTTTCTACTCAAGTTGATTTGCCAGAGGATGCCAGACAGGCCCCCGTAGAGTCTGTGACTTTGCCTCAAACACTAAACTTGGACGACTTCGACTTGGATGATAACACACTCGAAGGGTATCTCATCTTTCCTTCACTTTTTATTGGAGCTTCATCTGAGATAACAAATATCTCCTCAGTGATATTAACTTTTGTTATCATCTCCTTGTGATTCCTAGGGAATATGATCATCATCTTCGAAGTCAGGAAGATATCACTCTCACAGGTACCTATTTTTGCCTGCTACTTATTTACTCGGTTTTAGAATGATTCGAGGTGTTTATGATGTTAATGTTGACTTTGTAGATCAAATCCCCACTGGCGTTGATCCTTATGTTGCTGTAACATTCGATGAGGTGAGACTCGATTGCGTCTTATGGCTTTTAAAACTGATTCTGATTACTGGTTTTCATGTCTCCGAGAACTTGTTGTTGAAAGAAAGTTTGTGTGTCTTCTTACAGGACATCATTCCAGAATCTAGCCCGATGGATGTCGAGTGAGTCTCAACATAAAGTTTTGATTTCAACAACTACGCCTATTTCATTCTATTCCTTATATGTTCAAGGATATGCCTGTTTAATGTGGTTACTTCCTCTTATGATTAAGCAGCCAATCTACAGAACCTGTGAGTGCACATCCTGGTGATACTGATGTTGAAATGGCTTATGAGACAGAACCAAACAATGAGCAGGATGTTGGTCCGGATACTGGAACCTATGGTCCTCGTAACGACACAGAGGAAATCCCTGAATTCCAGGATCCTAGACCAAGTAACTTGACAGAACCACTGACTCACAGTCCGGAGAGAACCGATGCCAATACTCCTGGAAGTGTTCCCGAGGTTGAGATAAGGCGTGATGTTGGGCACGATTTAAGCCCTGCGTCCCATCCATCATTTGTCGCAGAACAACAGAATGTCGGAGCTGAACGCACTGAATCTTTGGATGAAACTTTATATGAGAAGGAACCTACTATCCCTAATATTGATGAAGAAGTGTTAAATTCTAGAGGACATTCGACGTTTGAGCTTCGTTCAGGATCTCCAGGTTTTGCCGGTTCTGAGGAAGAACGTGGAAATTTTGGTGAGTAAACAAAGTAGTCTTATATTTTATGCTTAACCAGTACATTTACTATCTTATCATTTGTATGATATATATTTTTTTGGTTTTGATGTTAAGTGCATCCATCACCTCAACTGGCTCTTCAGCCAACTCCACCTCCCGCACCACAAATAAGGCCAAGGAAGAGGAAGCACTTTGATAACGTCACAGTACTAACTAACAGGTAATAACTTTTCTATTGCTTCATGTGACTTTGATTATTTCATTACCTGTTGCATACTGATAAAAGAAATTTGGACAGGAACATGAGAGAGAGGCTTGAGGATCCTAGTGATACTCTTCGTAAGAGAAAGAAGATGCCTTCGTCTAAAGTAAATATCTGGAGAATGAATAACCAGTCAAAGAAGTATCAAATTTTCAATGAGCCCTTGCTTACTGGTAATTTTCCAGTGATTCTTTCTTATCTTTTCGATGCTTTCAAATTTATTTTTCGCTTTGAATAACGTTTGTTGCCTGCATATGACTATCCGCAGGCTCCTCAGATGTTTTAAGCGGTGTCTTTGAAAAGGACTGTGTAGCTTCAAAGCCATATCTTGCTGTTTCTGATGAAAATATTCCAGAACCTGCACCTGTATCATCTCCTATTCGAGAAGCGGAAACAGAAGTTAACCCGACCTCTTCAGTTCCACAATCTACGGTTCCTTATCCTACTAATCCAGATAGTACAGTTCAGCCGTCTCCAGTTCGGGAAACTGAAGATGCCCAAGACTCTGCAGGTCCTCAATCCGCGCCTGCAGAGTCTGTCGCAAGAGAAGAACAATCTCCACCACCATTTAATTATGATGACACGGGAATCGAACGCTTAAGGGATGGTGGTTACACTGAGTACATGCCGTCGCCACCTCCAAGAAATTCACCTTCTAGAACTGATGACTTCACCCCTCAGCCTGGACTTTGGGAGACAGGCTCCTATAGAACAGAGCCTTCAACTTCCACATATCGAGAGGATCTGCCTGGACCAACGAACTCAGGGATTTCAGCTATTCCTGAAATGGCGGACGAGGTTTGTCTCACGCTTTGCATGTTTTGTGTTTACCATTCTAGGTGCTTTTGTTAACATTGATAGAAAATACCATTTACCTGTGTCATACAGGAACTTTATTTCCTGGAAGTAGGTGGCAATACCCCGGTGAGATCACCATCTAGTCAAGATTCTGATGCTTTGACAGGGAGAACAAGGTATAAAGATTCCATAAGTCCATGTAGCTTTAAGAGCCGGCTGTTTCTCTACTAACATGTAAAACATTCATTGAACATTGCAGAGCCTTGGCTCAGTTTCTTAAAGAACGCTCTTCGAGTAGTCCTTCTTCAAGCTATTCTTCAGGAGATCTAAGTTTGGGCAAGATCTTGGCCGGAAAGACAAGGAAACTAGCTGCTCGAATGTTTTTTGAGACACTGGTAATTGATTCTCAATACGGTTTATTACTTTTTTTATATCTACATTGCCTCTAACTGAGACGACTTGCTTATGGATTACAGGTGTTGAAGTCTAGAGGACTTATTGATATGAAACAGGACAAACCCTACAGCGATATCACTCTGAAGTTGATGCCTGGCCTTTTTTCAAAGGTTCAACAATGAATAAACAATGCTCACTGTTTTATTTATGTGTATAGTAGCGTAGAGGATAGACAAGGAAGTGGTCATTCTTAGTTTTTTTTTTTTCTTTTTTTTGAAGAAAAGTCATTCTTAGTTTGTTGATCATTAGCTTGTAAATTTTGAAGAAAAGATAGCTTTTTCTCGAAGAAAACATGGGTAAACTTTCTCAAGCTAAAATTAACAACGTTCAAGTTATCCCACGATCAGCTTGTTGCACGTTTTATACAGGTGCTCAAAAAGTTGTCGAAAACGTACACCTGTGGCTCCATCGAATTATCCAGTCAAAGGCACGGTCGAATTCTTGACTATCCATTAGAGATTACTTTACCTAGCATGATCTTGTGATAATCGCGGATACGGACACACGCTATAGAAACAAAGTTAATTCTGGTGAAAAACCTTTACTTCGCAACTAACTATTCCCTAAAAGAAAAACAAGCAAAAAAACAAAATCAAAAGTTGTAATGGGCCTGTGACAAATAGTTCAAGCCTAAAGCTAAGGCTTAATTATCAAGCAAAGAAAACCCTAATCTGTTTTTGTTTTTTGTTATTTGTTTTTGTAAAGAGCTCCAACCTTCAGTCATTCTCTATTTGTAACGCATGCAGAGAAGAAAAGCTAGAAC
Organism: Sisymbrium irio; assembly: GCA_000411075.1. Classification (NCBI taxonomy): domain Eukaryota; kingdom Viridiplantae; phylum Streptophyta; class Magnoliopsida; order Brassicales; family Brassicaceae; genus Sisymbrium; species Sisymbrium irio. The sequence continues at coordinate 174,180 of KE154921.1, read as the reverse complement.
CTCCAATTTAATTGAGTCGGGAAGATAAAAAGGTTTAACCTTCAAGCGCTTAGAGTTTAGTTCTTTTGAGCTTTCCACTCTAGAGTATAGACAGATCGGGTTTAATGAAACTTATTATTTTTTTCGTGAAAGCTACTAAATTAATTCAGCTTTCATCCATAGTTGCGTGCTCATATATTTTTCGTTTTGTTTTTCCTTGGTTTCCTCTGGGTCTCTTACAAGGGCTAAAAGTGTTGTTCTTCTGAGCTTCCACTCGATTACAGATAGATTGAGTTTTGATGAAACTGTTGTAGTTTGCCACTAAGCGGCTTTCTGGTGTAACTCTAGCTTGAATCTTCCAATAATTCAGTTAAACGGGAAACGGTTTAAACCTTTATGTTCAATAACCTTGTTATATGTCTAAAGATATATTCGTTAATATAGCTTTCATAGCGTAGTTGCGTGCTCAAATCTTTGTTGTTATTTATATAACAGTTGGACATTTTATGAGCTTTCGCAAGTTGAATCACTCTGAGCTCTCTTCATCTTTCAGGCACTTCTATGGAAGAGGTTGGTTCTGTATGTATGGATGCCAACAAGATGTGCACTGGCTCGAGGGATGCAATCAGTTTGCTCCATAACGAGGTTCTGGGCGACATCTTGTCCTTGGTTCCGACCAAACTGGCTGCTTCAACATCTGTTCTCTCGAAAAGGTGGAGGAATGTGTTTGCATTGGTGCATGATCTGGATTTCGATGATTGTATCTTGCTGCAGCCGGAAAAGGGTAGACTACAGAAGGATGTGCTCCGGGAGACCTTCAAGAATTTTGTGGATAGAACACTCGCTTTGCAATGCGCTTCTCCTATCAAGAAATTCTCTCTCAAGTTTCACGTTCCTGAGAAAAGCGAGATGTGTTATCTGGACCGCTGGATATGTAATGCCGTGGAGCGTGGTGTTTTGGAAGTGGACCTAGGTTTAAAGACTAAATGTGAACTCTATCTGCCTTCTGAGCTCTTCAAGAGCAAGACCCTGGTTAAGCTGACACTGGGTACACAAATTTCTCTTAGGAAGATTCCTGCAGATGTGTCTCTTCCAACGCTTAAGAGTCTCTCCATCGACTCGATATGTTTTGCTGGTGACGATCTGTGTGATGTGCTTCTTCCTGGTTGTCCAGTGCTCGAGGAGTTATCTGTACATCACGAAGATTTTATAGCAGTCCCACGCTGCATATGTAGTCAGACCATCAAGAAACTATCAGTTTACTACGACAGTGAAACTGAAAATGATGCTATGCGCGGTATGTCATTTGAAGCCCCGAACCTTGTCTCCATTGACTATTCCGATTATACCTTGGCTCAGTACCTGCAAGTTAACTTGGAGTCCCTAGTCGAAGCTAGGCTGGATATTCATTATTTTAAAAGGATCGAGAGGCCGGATCTAACGAATCTCATTATAGGGATAAGGAACATCCAGACCCTGCATCTTTTGCCCGCTTCGGCTTATGTAAGCTTTCCCAGTTTTTTTGGTTTTCTGTTTATACTTGAGAAAACTCATAAAAAGGTTGGACATTCTTGAAACATGTGTGCGTGCGTTTCAGGTGATTTCTCGATGTGTTAAACATGGACTAGTTCTACCGATGTTCAACAATCTGGTTAATTTATCTTTTGGAGGTAACAAGAAACGAGGCTGGAGACTGTTGCCATCCCTGATCAAGAAGTCTCCAAAGCTTGAAACTCTTACCATCCAGGTATATTTTAATAAGCAAAACCCCCATATTTCTATATCTAGAGGAGAGAGAGGGACTTAGTCGTTCATGATTCTGCAGGGTTTGGATGGTTACGCAGGCGATGTTACCATGCGTTTGCTCCATGTGAAGGTGTTGCATGTTCGTGATTTTAGAGGAACTGCTAAAGAGTTGGTGCAAGTGGAAATTGCGCAAGGTTCTATGGTTGATGATGGCAAAATATTGCAAACCAGTAAGGATATAATGACGCTTGTTAAAGTTGCAGCATCCAAGTGAAATAGCTTATACTCACACAGAAATTGTTTCATGTCGCATTGCTCTTTGTAGTAAGGTGGACTTTGACCCACCCTAGTTATGAGAATATTACATCAAAAAGAAATTGAGCTACCTCAAAAAGCTGTCAAAAACGTAGTATGCATAGATAGCTAGCAAAACCTTGTTCAAAATCCAAAGACGACCTACCTGTTTGAAACGTGTTCTTCTTTTATATAACTTAGTCTGACTATTGTAACTAGAATGAAAATTAACGGTTATAGGTGGTATCTATCTTAGTCTCCTCTGGGATTTGGTTCTCCATCGCTGTTTGATCCTGTATCTGGTGAGTTTCACGATTCTGGGACTGAGCGTGGCTCTTGCTCTTGATTACCTGACTCTAACAAAAGCTATGCAGTTAGATATGAGGAAAAGCAAAAATGTCAGATGCAACAAATGAATGAACTGAGATATAAAGTTTTCAAGCTCTAACAAGGGATTTCGGAGAAAAAAACATAAGCATTAATTTGTTGAGCATCTAACCTTGTACATGTATTTTTTACGAAGTTTCATGGCTGTGCGTATGCATCTTCCCACTCGAATTGCAAGTAGCTTATCATTAAAAATCTGCAATATATCTCAAACCAGTAAGAACTTCTAAAACAGTACGAATGCCAACTCAGCAAAACATACAAAGCTCCGCATGCACAAATGCAGATTCTACCTTTATCATGTCATCGATCGAGCGACTTTCTTTCATGATCTTATGCCGATTCATGATTAGAATAGCTGCTACACAAAAGACTGGAAGAGGGTCATCTCCTTTTCCAAAGGATGAAACTGCAGAAGAGACGTGGGTTCTTTCGTTCCTAGACCATAAGCTTCTTGTCAAGCCACAGAAATTATATGAAGATGTTGCTGACTTCATCCCAGTATCGTTATCATCAGACAGCGGACCAGTCTTTGGCAATGGACCACTTTTTGGCAGTAGACCGCTTATGGACAAGAGACTGCTCCTTGACAATGGTCCGCTCTTTGAAATTCGGTCGCTCTTTAGAGTTGGTTCACTATTTGTAATATTGCCATTTCCATCATCTATTTTTTGCTCCCCCAACCCAAGTCCAGATTGTCTTGGAAGCTGGACCACCAACGGCTCTAAGCAATCACTCTCCAAAGTTTCAGCAACAGACTCATTAAAATCAGCAGCCCACATCATCTACATCGGAAAAGACCCCATGATAAGTAAAGACAGTTATGTTTAGTAAGAAATCCAAGATTCTCTTTTACCAAGCTCTTGTTGTCATTAGATACTGAAATCCATTTGTTACCGTGAGTGAAACACGATTTCAAGTGATGAATCCAATTATCATAGTTTCAACAGCTAAACCACACTTCAAATATGGAGTTATGGAAAAATCAACTTATTCTCCAATTTTTCTACTCTATTTGCTCACCACAAAAAACCTATCACAACAATGTAACTCCATCCGTGGGCTGTACACTAAAGAGGCAGAGAGTGAGAAAGAAAAAAGTAACACAAAGCGAACAACAGAAGAGTTACCAACCTCCCACATCCTTAGAGCCTCGTCAAACGACACTTCTCGTCGGAACAAAACTAACAGCATCCGGAACGCAAAGTGAAGGCTTTCAGCACCAATACGGGATAAGTGAGAAAATATTTCTTTATCTGTGAGTTGCAATATATGCCACAGTGTTTGCAATTGATCCATCACTCCCGTTGGTCCCTCCATTTGGAAATTTGCACGCTGTAGTAATAACCACATAAGGAAAGAATATCAGGTTACAGCAGAGCCTGTGTCACTTATTAGGGAGAAAAGAAAACGCATGTTACATATCATCAAGCATTATAATACCGTTCTTCTTATGAGCATTTCAAAGCACCAAAAAGCGTCAGCATTATCTTCAAAAAGAACCACGAAAGGAGACACTAAATCGCTCATTCCTGTCATCAGATTTTTCCACCGGACAGTTAGTATCCGACATCAGTGAGTATGACCTCATAGGGTGCCAACTAATAACAAGTTACAAACCCAACTCAAGAGAGATTTGGAACCCAACCTTGGCAATAACCAGTTGCAGGATCAACCCAAGCATAGACCGCAAGGATATCTGACATTCTTCCTAGATTTCTTGGATCCTCGTAGAACTCAAGGTGGGTATCTGTCCTTACCACATCAACAACTGTTGGAAAAGAGAAAATAATCATTGGATCCTTCGGAGTAGGGACCATTAACATGCGCAGGATGCAACTGAAGAGAAACATTTTCAGCAAGTACTTCTCAAAATATAAGACACTCACACAACTAATACCTATTCGGTGCAATGTCCAAAGCCATTCAGACATCCGATCTTCCGTGACAGTCCCACCACGAGAAGGAGTCTCCTTTGCTGATGGCACTTCAGGGACATCTGATATTCTCAAACCATCAACTATCTCCGCCGTGCAGCCGGAATGAGACAGTTGTTCAACAGAGTCAGGCTGAACCACTTCAATTTCTGAGTGAATGGATGCAGATCTGTTGTTACGAGAAGACCCGTGCGACTCTATAATTAAGTCTGCATTTTTATCAATTCGAAAACTGTGCATTCCCTCATCATCAGATCTTAATTCACTTAGAATTGAAGCTTCATCATCTGGATTAGAAAGCCCTTTCTTATCTAAACTACTCCCAAACAAATCTGTGACCGGTAGAGAGGGAAAGTCATAAATACCATCCGGAACATAAGGACCAGAGGAAGGTACAAAAGGAGAAGTTTCATATACTGTGCTTTCAGGACTTTCTCTTCCACTTAATATGTCACCTGACTCACTAGAACTTCCCCTTCTGTGGCCATGAGATGTGTCAGTATCGTTGTTACTCCAATCACCGTGATTTTCAGTTTTTTCATTACTATTTATAGAATCTTCTGTGCTTTCATCTGTACCTTCCTTAACCACATCCTTTTTGTATGATTTTCGCATATCCATAACTTTAGATCCTACAACATAGGCAAGTGAACCAGTTCCCACACTTGAATGCATCACCTGGCATTGCTTCAGCAACTCATTGTATCGTTCTCTGCATGAATGGTAAATAGAGCATTAAACTCAACTTTCACTTAGCATACCCTCTAATACAACATCAAAGCAAACAAATTTTCCAACCTTCGAGCTACCCTGAGTTGGCTACGGTACTCAGAGGTGCTGCTCAATGCATAACAGCCAAGGAGAAATTCCCAAACTTCAGCTCTTATTGATGGGTCGATCCCCTAAAAACAAGAAACAAAGGGGATGTATTAGAACATCTAATGAAAGAATAAACTGTGAATAGTTTTCTTGTAGGTCTAGTGCCCTAGTTCTTATTGAGAGGACAAGTGTATAAAAAGGGAAGGAACTGAGCAACATGAAATGAAAACAACAGTGGGCTACTCTGAATGCTACAAACTCGTCTGAAAAAGTAAACGCACCCCCAAGATAATTAATTTGAGCGCCTTCTGGAAACCAAAAACCTTTCCATCAGAATCGAAAAAAGCCCTCCACTTCTCTGGCTTAAGCATTTTGCCGATCTGTACATTTGACACAACAAGCACTTTTAGTCATCTTAGTACAAAAGAGGAAACAAAACTACAACATATTACATTATGCTTTCAGCATGTGTGATCAAGCAAAACACAGTACGTAGAGATGAAAAAACGGCAATGAAAGATCCAAAAATGACAGAGAAAGCAGGAAACATACAATGGATTCTGAAACATTCCTCAACTTTCGAGACCCTATTAGTTTGTCTCTTATAGACCAACCATTGTAAGCCAAAAGAAGTGAAGGATAGGATATTTACAGTTAAAAGAAGCTGTATCCCCGATTGTGAAAGACACGGCTCGCTTAGATCCCGGACCAAAGAAGCCACTTTTTGCAAACTTACCACACCAGCTTTCCCACAAGTCCATTTCTTTCCCTCTTCACCACAAAACATCAGTAATCAAAACAAGCACAGCCACACAACAACGCTCCTCCCTCCCCACTTCCCACGTCTTCCTTCACAAACGGAATCATCCGTTAGAACCCACACACACACACACACACACACAAAACAAAACAAAAACCTGCAACAAGACAGTAAATTGTCAACAAACAAAAAACAAGAATAGAGCCAATAATGAAAGAAAAAACATTGCTTTATCTGTCATTGACAAGCAAGAAGGAGAGCAGTGACCACCAATGTCGTCAAATCTATATGAACCAAGCAAACTCAAGATCACCCGGGCACAAAAGGAATCCAGAAGGAGAAAAACACAATCATAACCAAACTCGTTAGAGCCTCGAAATGAGAAACCTTTGGGGTCATACCAATCCACAAACATGAATTGGAGGAGAAGTAATCAGAGATCATTCGATCAAAACACAAATTAGATTGAAATCCCACAACAGAAATAGGAAGAAAAGAGCTCACAAAATTACAAACAAAAATGCAGATACATTCCTCGAAATATGAATAAAAATCTAACGCCTGGGATGCATATGCACCTTAGATTAGATGAGCAATGCAATACATAAAATGGCGAATGCGAC
>KE154921.1:141764-167443 GCA_000411075.1 Sisymbrium irio | reverse complement strand
AGAGAGAGAGAGAGAGTACCCTGTTAAATGTTCATGGAGGATGTTCTTCTCCGATCGCCATTTTATTTTCTCTGTTTATTTATGTGCGTTTTCTCTTTCTCTCTCTGTCTTTGTTTTTATGATGAACAAGTTTATGTTTGGATTTTTGTCTCCTGTCTTTTTGTTTTGTCGTCTCTTTTTTCGCTAAAGTTTCTCCTTTTTTTTATTTCCTTCTTTCCTTTGTATTTAGGTTGACATTCAATTTAGTCAAATTATACTCATCATGATCGCAGAAACCAAAAGAAAAAAATCCATCGCTATAATTTGCACTCAAGTGTGATAGTGTGATACTAGTCCTTAATGAATCATTGCCAATTTCTTTTAATATTAGTATATTACCAACATGATTCTGAATTTCTGATCAAAAATATAATTTGTGAGCTCCGATTATATTCAAGAGTTAACATGAATGGTCGAGTGGATATGTCATGCATGTTACTTTTAGATCTATGAAAGTGTTGGAGTCAAAATACCTGACATTTTTATAAGAAAAAAACTAATTTATTTTTCATGAAATATGTTATTTGTCCTCTAGTCGAGGTAATTTGTTGATACACATAACGGGCTTAAAGGATCCATATTTGGGTTTCGATGGACATGTTTTGAGCTTTCAAAAAAACTCACTTTAAATTTACTGGATAAAGGCTAAAGAAAATATGTGCTCCTCCCAGTACAGTTGAATTGATTCACAATACTATGGTTAATTATGTGTGATTGTTTGTGATACTTAAGCATTTTCAAGTGATATTACAATCTCTATATCATTTTGGGAATCATCATCTAGTGATCTCCGGATCCGGAAATGTTATCCAAGAACATTTGTAAATTTTACTTGGCTGTCTTTCTTTATTTGGCAATATTATAATTATCGCTTTCCTAGCTTTCCAATAGAAAAACTGATCGAAACTTAGGGGTGGTGATGCAACATAATACAGGTGGCAAACAACTGAACTATCAATTATGTATTCAGTTTATAAACAAATCGTATATATTAAAAGTAACGTTAAAGAAAGGGGAATTATCGAAATGGGTTACTCATCAATCTATCATTTGTTGTGCTAGAAAGCGACCAACGTCACAAGTTGACATTACTGATCAAATACTTTTTCGACCTAAACATTTTATAGTTCTGACAATCTAACTTTATTAAAGATTACTGTGATAGAATGTCTCTATTTTATAACTTATGGTTGTGTTTGATTTATAAATCAAAAAAAATAAATGGTACACCTGTTCTAAAGATGACATGATCTGAATATACCTTGATAGCAATGTCAGCAAACATAAACTAATTAGGATACCCTTTATTAAACCTTCTATTCTTTTTCTTTTGTCGACAGATACCCTTTTTCGAGATATTTGGTAAAATACTTGAACTCATCATTATATGTACAAAAAATTACATTAACTAAATATCTATACAAGGACAACTAATAGTGTAAATGAATCAGACCGTTTCAACCCAGTCTCGTGTGATTACATATTTGAATACTATTTTCACAGGTAGTTAGGCCATTTACCCATTAAACAACTGGTCCATATAGATCATCATATCACCATAATCTTTCCGTATCACCGTAAATCTATATTAGCTAGTGCCGTTTATTGTTATGTCGGCATGGGTTTATGTACTTAAGTATTGTGATTGATTTCTACACATAATTAATGGAAGAATGGAACTAATCACACTAAGAACTTAAAAATTAGTTTACAAAAGAAATAAAAAATAATAATTTTACAGCAAATAGGGGAACTAGCACAGTCCCACAAGAGACGTAGGTGTATTTGTATATTGTTGAAGATTCCACATATAGGCAGCTAAGGAATCTTAAAAGAGAATACGAATCTACAAAGAAAACTGGACGGCCAGGATTCAGTATATCTCGACTTGAGGAATCTGTTTTTAAGGAGAATCAAGTAACGACAAGATGAAGTGGATCATTCGTGACATAAGCGGGAATAATTTAACGTATAATTATAAAATACTTTAGGGCAAAGTGCCAGAATATATAATCATATTAAATACCGTGGACTTGTTCTAGAAGTATCTATGTAGGACTATATTTCATATTTCACATAAATTCTCAACAACGATGACAACAAAAACAAATTCTGATTAAACAACACCAATTACCTTATAATACAGATACATGCACAGTAATATTTCTAAAACATTTGCTTGAACAAAACCATAAAGTATGCGTTTTATACCGGTTAGTGGGTACTAATAGAAAAAAACTATAAATGTCTCGCAGTAACACAACTTCTATTTCTTTCAAACCTACCATTGAATACGCTAGTTTTTTTTTTGTAAATTAAAAGGAAAAAGAAAGATGTTATTTTACACTTTAAAATCCTCTGTGTCTCTTTATTTTAGAGGGGGAGTATTCGTGTTGTTTTATAAGGAAAGTCGGCATGCGAAAGAGGAGAAAGTGACAGCTCTCTCTCTCTGATTTAGGAATGAATGAAAGAAGTGACGTCAGATTACGCAAATTTATGTCTTCAGAATCTAACAGCTGTACACGTGTCGTTTTCTTCTTCCATTACAGATTAAAGTTATCCTTTGTCATCCTTTTCATTATCTGTTCTTCTTACATCATCCTCTCTCAAACTCCTTTTAAACCTTTTTCCCTTTTCATAGTTCAGCCAAAATATACGTATTTTTTTCCATTGTTTTCTGAAAATTGATATCCACGGTTCAAACTCGGAAATAATCTGAAATATGAAATATAGTATTGTTATATAACGTAGGTTTAATTTCACTCAAACTGGACCCTCGAAATACACATATAAATATATAAGAAATGCCATAAACATCTAGTAAATCTACCTAACTAACATCGACCTTTCCCCCTTCATGTAGTAACTAGTAATAAGAAATCAATATTTAAGAGATTTACTTCACATTACGTCAGCCGTGGGTGGTGGGGTCCTCAGTAACTCTCTCATACACACACGCCAAAAACAGAGAATAAACAAACACCGTTAATGAGCTTTTCCTTGCAAGAAAGAAATCATTTTTCACCTTGGCGTCTGAGAAGTTCTGATTCCTCTCCTCCATAAATGGAACCGTCTCTCCTTCTCTCTTTGCTGATGTAGTTCCCACGAGCTTCCGAGTAAGCCTATAGCGCAATTCCCGCTAACTGAAACCAACAATCGTACATACAATAAAGTTTACTCCTTTATATATATATTTCCTCGGTTGGTTCAACTCTCTCTCCCCCACAATACCACTCAAGCTTCCCCTCTTTTGAAACCCTTCTTCACTCTCTTCTTGCTTTCGTGTTTTCGACCGTACACTAGTTCAATTCTGCTGTTTAAGAATTTTAATTTTCCCCTTTTACAGGCGGTGGACTTTTGTCTTGTTTCGAAGTTAAGAAGAGTATACTTTGGGAACATGAACATGAAGTGGTTTCTTCCTTTGTGTAGGCTTCTCATGAACATTGCATCAAACTGCTAAAGACCGTCCGTGAAGAAAAGACTCTGTCTTTGGGTCAATAGAAATGGAGAATCCTTCATCATCCAGAGATAACAGTTTCTGTGTTCCAGATGTTCCAACAGAAGACATGGATGGTTGGGTTAAGAATTTGATCTCTCAAGAAGATATGTTTAGCTCTTCTTCCACTACAGAACTTACAAATTTCGAGTCTTTTGCTTCTTGGTGCAATACTCCGTGCGCTACAGATTTCTTGTTCACTCAATCTACTTCCCCTACGCCTTTTGGAGGCTTTACTGCATTACATGCAGACCCTTCTCCTTCTTTCCTTGGTTTAGAAGGGCGTTTCGTTGGCGAGAAGAGACCGCTGCAGGAGAGGAGCTCTCACTTTTATTGCTTATCTGATACGGAAAACGTAAGTGGTAAACGGAGCAGGAGTAGCAATTTGACAGGCGCGCTAGAGTGTAGTGTTCCAAGGTCATTGAGCCACTCGCTTGATGAAAAGATGCTTAAGGCTTTAAGTTTATTTATGGAGTTCTCTGGAGAGGGGATCCTGGCTCAGTTTTGGACTCCTGCTAAGACTGGAGATCAGTACATGCTTAGTACTTGTGATCAGGCATACTTGCTTGACTCGAGGCTATCTGGATACCGTGAAGTGTCAAGAAAATTCACATTCTCTGCAGAGAAAAGTCAATACTCTTCTCCAGGTCTTCCAGGGAGAGTATTTATCTCTGGAGTTCCTGAGTGGACATCAAACGTCATGTACTACAAGACCGCTGAGTATCTAAGGATGAAGCATGCGCTAGACAACGATGTCCGTGGTTCAATTGCAATTCCTGTCCTTGAAGCGTTTGGATCATCTTGTTGTGCTGTCCTTGAACTTGTGACATGCAGGGAAAAACCAAACTTTGATTTGGAGTTAGACTCTGTTTGCCGTGCTCTTCAGGTTATTTCGCCTTCTCTCTCGCTTCTCTTTTCTGTCTCTGTGTCTTTGCTTGTCTTATCTAGTGGAGGAAATGAAATGTTTTACAAGTGAGACTTGGAGGAAATCTGAAATCTTCCTTTTGATTACTGATTCTTCTATTTACTCCCAATAGATATGAATTTATCTTCATTTTCTTACACTAAACCAAGTTGATCTTCTCTGATGTCATTATCTGTTGAGAATCATATGAAACAATGATCGCAGCGTGATTCATGTTTTCTTTGTCTTTGTCAGGCCGTGAGCTTACAAACATCAACTATTCCTCGTCGTCAGGTAACATCACTGAACCAAGAAAAAGAATGGCTTTGTATTTCTCTGCCTAAATCTGATATTGTCTTTCTTTTTCAGTACCTTTCAAGCAACCAAAAAGAAGCTTTGGCTGAAATAAGAGATGTTCTTCGAGCGGTGTGCCATGCACATAGGTTGCCTTTAGCTCTAGCTTGGATTCCCTCTAGTTACTCCAAGGGTGCGAACGATGAGCTGGTAAAGGTATATGGGAAAAAATCAAATGAAACTTCTCTTCTTTGCATAGAAGAAACGGCATGTTATGTGAATGATATGGAAATGGAAGGGTTTGTGAATGCATGTTTGGAGCATTATCTGAGAGAAGGGCAAGGAGTTGTTGGCAGAGCACTCATATCAAACAAACCGTCGTTCTCATCTGATGTAAAGACATTTGATATCTGCGAGTACCCTCTTGTTCAGCATGCTCGAAGATTTGGTCTTAAAGCTGCAGTTGCTACCAAACTACGGAGTACATTCACCGGCGACAATGATTATATACTTGAGTTTTTCTTACCTATAAATATGGAGGGAAGCTCAGAGCAACAGCTTTTGCTAGACAGTCTCTCGGGTACGATGCAGAGAATATGTCGGACTCTGAGAACTGTTTCAGATGAAGTTACTGAAGTTGGATTTCGTAGTGGAGATATAATATCAATTCTCCCACGGACTACTGTGTCCGAAGGAAGCTTTCAGACATTATTGCTTGATACTGATGTCAACTCTGCTAGAAGTATCTTCTCGAACATCTCCTCTGATAAATCAAACGATATAGCAAGTTCTCAGGGAACTCTTCAACCGGTATATGATGTGTCTAATTTCTTTATGCTCTACATTTGATAATGGCATGTAGATAGTTTGAATCAGGCAGCAAGGGTATATGAATGAGTTTTTCTTACTCTTTCGTAGGAAATTAGCGGAGCTAGAAGATCAGAGAAGAAGAAAAGCAGTACAGAGAAGAATGTGAGCTTAAATGTTCTCCAACAATACTTCTCTGGGAGCTTAAAGGATGCTGCAAAGAGCCTTGGTGGTGAGAGTTATTGTTCATTGCTTTTATCCCGTACGAACTGTTCAATTACTGAATTGGATGCTTTGCTTTTTTCCTATTTCTTTCTTCAGTTTGTCCAACTACACTAAAACGGATATGCAGACAACACGGAATCATGAGGTGGCCATCTCGCAAGATTAACAAAGTGAATAGGTCACTAAGAAAAATACAGACGGTGCTGGACTCTGTTCAAGGTGTAGAAGGAGGACTGAAGTTTGACTCGGTTACAGGGGAATTCGTAGCAGTTGGCCCTTTTATACAAGAGTTTGGTACTCAACAGATTCTACCTTCTCATCATGGCGATGCATTTTTCAGAAGCCAGGGTAATATGGATGAAGATGCCTCGTTACAGCCTTTGGAAGTTAAGTCTTCTGACGGTGGCGAGGTTAAGTTGGAGGAGGGTGTTGACACAAACCAAACAGGACCTGCAAGTAAGAATAGCTATATATATATATACAAGCCTTTTGGATGAGCTACACGAATTAGTAATGAATCTAATAAGTCTTTTCAATGTGCTCAGGAACCTTTATGGAGCCATGGGATTGGATAAGCAAACAATCTGGCTTGAATTATAGTGATGATTTTGATATAGGAAAAAGGAGTGAAGGGATAAACAAGGATAAAGACCTTTGTGTCCGTAGGTGCCTGAGCTCTCTAGCACTTGCAAATGATGGGAAAAATAAAAGAACCGAGTGCAGTAATGCCATTGCTGAACCGAACCCATCGATCTCCAGCAGCATGTCGGATTCATCAAATGGTTCAGGAGCGGTTGTGGCTGGAAGTTCATCTACTTTCATGGAACAAGATTGGAACCAGACGTTCAGAACTCATAACAATAGCGGCGAGAGCGGATCATTACTGACTGTAAAAGCCATTTATAGAGACGACACTGTACGTTTCAAGCTCGATCCATATGCTGTTGGGTGTTCTCAGCTCTACAAAGAAGTTGCTAAGCGTTTCAAGCTGCAAGAGGGCGCATTTCAGTTGAAATACTTGGATGATGAAGAGGAATGGGTAATGTTGGTCACAGATTCTGATCTTCAAGAATGTTTAGAGATATTAAAGGGTATGAGAAAACATACAGTGAAGTTTCTGGTCCGTGATTTACCTGGAACCGCGATGGGAAGTTCCGCAGGCAGCAACGGATACCTTGGAACAGGTTCCTAGCATCGATCTTGTTCTGTATTATAAACACTACCATATTATAAACACGTAATCTATGTTTGGTCTGGCATTAGTTACTCATATAGAAAGAAAATAGATCGGTGTAATGGTGTTGAAAAATGTACATAAGCCATAGAAACAAATATTGCATTTTTGGCTTCAAACAAGTTGATGGTGAATGAATATATTCGCTTGTCTTTTACGTAAGCGTGGAGTGTGTTGACCATACTTTGCATAACCTAAATATTACTGGGCCGTGATTTTGATTGGGCTATTTACCCTAAAACAAAATTGTCTTTACTGGGCCAGACACACAACATGGTTAATAGATTATTCCAAATCACACAACAAAACATTAAGAAGACATACACACACACAAAAGACACACGTAGAGAAATTGAAACACAAAGATCAATGCAAGTTCAAATGATCGAACAGATTCTTTTCGCCAAGCAGCTCAAGTCGTAGGTTTAAGCCCGCTAGCAAGGATAACAATTACAAACTTGTATCGTGCCTCTGCTTGTCTCCTTCATGTCACATTCGCCGCGGACATATTCTTCAACCTTAGCGCAAGACTCGTGGCAAACATCAAGTCCAGTCCGTAGACTGCACACCCCTGGCGGTGCAAATTCGCTTCGTTTTCCCACGCATTGAGCTTTTCCTTTCGGTATCCCTGATTGGAGATAAACAATTCACATTCTTCGGCATTGATGAAATGCACGTATTTTTGTTTCCATCGATCATGGATATAAATATATAATGATAAAATAATTTGATGAAACATATTTTTAGAAAATTCCCGAAAATTAAAATGATTTTGTTTGCTTCATATAATTTCTATTACCTGTGGAGATCAATAGAAAGATCATCATAAGAGTTACAATGCACACGCTCTTCGTCATTTTGTTTCTTCCTCTTTTCTTTTGTTCTGCTACTTAGGTTGACTTAATATTTTTAATCTCTACAAATCTACATGTGAATACTAGCTAGGTTTCTATTTATACTGAAAATTCTTAAACTTTTTATAAGTTTGATGGATGATGATAATGATGATTAATAATAAGTGCTGGCCACTAATTGACCAATTCAAGGTGTGTACACCCATTAGTTGTTATGCGGATCCTATTTTAAAATCACAGTTTTGTCAACTTTGTGTTTTCGCATGTGTGTTTCATCTGTTTTTATATCTTCAAGCCGTTAGTTTGTATATTTAATGTAATGTTAACATAAGCTTAACTCATAAGAAATTCTGTTTCCTTTGAGCTGTCAAGTAAAACGTGCAACCTAGTATCTTTCATTGTACTGAGGATAAACATATATCATGAATAAAACACACACATACTCTTAAAGCAAATGCAGTCTAGCTTGGATAAAAAAAAAATACTCAAATCTAATGTCAGAATTGTAAGCCAAACATGGGCCATGATCCATTTCCAGCAGATAAAGCCCAAGAGTACAAAGGCCAATCATCAAGTCCAACCTGCAACACTCGGAACGGTCAGAATTCAAAAATCAAGACATTGCAGAAAACCAAGAGTGCGGAACGCTCCTCCGCAACCAATTTGATCATTTTATCTTTAAATGATTAATAATAATCTTCTTTGTAGACAAGAAGATAATAGAGTTCTCAGATTGTTCTATGAGTACCTTTTGTAAACCGTGAATCAAGTTAATATAAAATACTAAAGTTTCACATACTATCAGAATATGGTTGGAGAGGAGGTTTGTTGATATCTATGAATTTTTCATGTATGCAAAAACGATTTTATAAATTAAACAAAACTACAGGAAACATGTGAAAATAAACAGAAAATACAGGGAGTCGGGAGAAGAAAAAACAAAACTTGGGGACTTTCTGTGTAATACAAAAAATTAAAAGACTCATATGTAAATAATCAAAACTGCAGCGAATAGATGTAATAAAAAGACCAAACACTTTTTCTGTCGCTTCACTTTCTCTCTGCGCCTCCATAGCACTCTTGTCGCTTCCACTCCTCTCTGCGTCTTGAGCCTCCGGAGCAGGTGAAGAAAACTCGTATTTGTAATCATCTTTCTTGACTTAGACTACTCAATTTATCCGGATGATCATATATCTTTCCTTTGTTAGTTCAATCGGAGTTGTAAGAGTATTTAAGGCTTGGATTTGCGTGGTTGCAGATGGCGAGCAATATAATCATGTTCGAGGATATCTTCGTGGTGGATAAGCTAGACCCTGATGGCAAAAAGTTCGATAAAGGTACATACTTTTTAATCCCTTGTTAATATGGCTTTAAGTCGATGTTACTTGAATGGCTGTTTCGTTTCTGATAACAAAAATCGTAGCTTCTTCTGTTTGTTTTTAAGTTTAAGAGGAGTTAAAATCCTAGTTACTGTGAAAAAAATCTCAACTTTATAAGTTTTGTTCTGTCTTTGAATTGAGACGCTTTCTCATTCGAAACGTGTAATGATGAGTGATTGTGTGTGTCTGTGTGTTTTTGGTTACAGTTACGCGTATTGAAGCTAGGAGCCACAACTTGGAAATGTATATGCAATTAGATGTTAACACAGAGGTTTATCCCATGGCTGTTGGCGATAAGTTCACTCTCGCGATGGCTCCCACCCTTAATCTCGATGGAACTCCTGATACTGGATATTTTACTCCGGTAACAAAAGTTTTGTGCTTTCTTCAACACTTTCTACCTTCTCCATACTAACTGACTCTTGTAGTTAAATTTGGTCATGTAGCCTGTTGATTCTGTTCCTACTCGAAACCTGTATAAGCATTTGGTTAGGGCATATCCATTGCTTGATATAACAGTTTAGTTGTCTGGATAGAGGAACCCTCCTTAAGAATAGAGTAACCATATGGAATTTTTGGTCAGGCTTAGGTGTCTTGAATCTTGAAAATTTAGCCTTTACAATTCTCAACATTAATCTGGTTTGGTTTTCATATTTAAAAGGGGGCAAAGAAAACGCTTGCTGATAAGTACGAATACATCATGCACGGGAAGCTTTACAAGATCACTGAGCGTGACGGCAAAACTCCAAAAGCGTAAGAATCACACAAACTCAAAACTTTCAAAATCAATGGTTGCACAAATAGAAGTTGCAGGTCTAAACTGTTTTGCTTTCTTCTTCCCATTATGTTTAATCCAGAGAGCTATATGTTTCTTTCGGCGGCCTCCTGATGTTACTTCAGGGAGATCCAGCTCACATTTCTCACTTTGAGCTCGACCAGAGGCTATTCCTACTCATGAGGAAGCTGTGAGATTCCATTGTCTGATCACTTGTGGCTCAGAAAAACCGAATAAACAGAGGGCTTGATAAAGATTTATCGTATTTTCTCAAGATCTCTATAAGTGAATGAATGAGTTTAATTAACTAACTATATTCAAACACATGAATGAAAACTTTATTATAAACAGACCACATTATGAACCCCAAACAGGTCCCCGAGCATCAACCTTATTCTACCATCTACAATATTCACGCATATAACCTTTATTTGGTATGACATCACTTACGCAAGAAAGACATATTGCATTTGGTTTCGAACAAATTGTAGAGAAGACCGTGATTAATGTAGACGCTTTGTCTACACGTGCACAGTTTTATCGTAGAAATTTCATGGTACATTACGCACATTCTACATTCTACATTCTACATTTCGGTTATATACTCTTATCTCGGATAAGCAAACTTTTAAATTTTCAGAGGCTCAAAAGGCCGAAGAGGGATTTTGTACTTTTGTTATGAGATATGAGCAAATATAAAGATTGTTCAGAGATATGAGCAAATATAGATTGTTGTTTTGTAGGTTCAGTAACCCCAACATCAATCCACATACAATGAATAAGCGTAAGGATGTTTCTAAGCTTTCACAATTTTACCGAGTCGTCTTGGCATGATCAGCAGCCGGTTGAGGTTTGGATGTTCCTGCACCTTTTGATGCCTTTTGCTTTTTAGCATCTGGATAAAAAGAGAAAAAGAAGAAACAGCAGTTCAGTATAAAATCAAGTAGCCAAGCCAGAAATTACAATGATGAGCTCGGAATCTCTACCAACTATTAAGTCTAACAGAGGCTACCAAACAGCATTTTGAGAATAAGAATATATGCCTGAAAGCTTTGTTTTTTTAAGTTGATCCGCCATATTTGCTGCTTCTGCATCCCTAGCACGCCTATCAGCCTGACTTCCAGCAAACTTTTCTCTATACTGTTGCACTTCTTCATCTTTCTGTGATCATATCATTTCACAAGATATAATTTCAAATGCTACATGGCATTATAACATACATGTAACATATGGATAAAATCAAATGAAAGTGAGGGTATGTACCAGTTCCTTGAACAATGGTTGAGGGATGCCTATCTTGTGACTGCGAGGCATAATCTCCCAAGGTCTACTTGCTAGTAATACCTCTCCTCCCTCTTCGGAGAGTGAAAAATGTAGAGGCAAATTTAGCTGTTTAAATACCTACAAAATGGGAGATACGGCACTGATCAAGCTTAGCATTCTACTAAAACTAAAGATTAATCTGTTTTTCAAAAACAATCAATAAAACCAACCTGACGAGAAAATGATGGCATGAAAGGTTCTAACAATTGTGCAAGAAGGTGTACTAAACCAGCAGCAGTTCTTATAACAATTGCACAAGAAGGTTTATCTTCCTTGTAAAGTTTCCAAAATTTGGTTCCCTACATCAGAAAAAACAGCATATTGTTAGACTGAACAGCCAATAAAAGCTAATATGTTGTTTGATAATGAGAATAGAATTACCTGCAAGTATGCGTTCCCTTCATTCGAAATGCTCATAGCACATTTCAGCCCCTGCTTGAGCTTAACCTGCATCAAATGAACAATGCCTTTATTAAGAACATACACCAGGCACTGATACTAAGATAGCCATACAAGACCAAAGTACATATAATGTTCCTCACCTTTTCCATGGCTTCAATATACTGCTCGACAAATTTTCCAACATTTTCAGCCAGAGATTGCGTTAAAGGATGAGATTCAGCACCAGGAGCATCAGGAATGACAGACCCATACCCTTAATATAGTAATGCAGTGAGAACATCAGAGACAGATTTGATATGTTCTATGATCAGTTAATCATTCCATGTATATCAACTCAAAGAATAATACTGTCGATCGTGCAAGCCAGATGCATATTTACATCATTCTAGACTACCAATTTTGTTAAAAGATTGAAAAACCACATAATCACAAGCTAGTCCCACGGTTCAAATATCTCTGACGTACACCACATCACATATATTAAGACATGTCATTCTAAAAATTCATCTACAGCTACGACTAATAAGGAAGCCCAATACTTAAATTCGGAAAGAAATAACCAACCTGCAGGTTCAGGCTTTGCTATAAAAGTCAGAACTCGATTAACAAAGTTGCCTAGGTTGTTTAGTAACTCGCCAGTCAGTTTTGCTTGCAAATCGTCCCATGTAAATAATGTGTCAGACACCTGGATGAGCCAATCCCCATAACCAATTTGTGTTGGTGAAATCTACATTATGAGTGAAGAGAAAATGTTTCCACTTTGTAGTAACAATCAGTTACCTCAGGCCTGTTAGCAAGCAGGTAGTATCTCCATACTTCAACAGGGATATTTGTATCTTTTACATCATTACCAAACACTCCAACACCTTTACTCTTGGAGAACTTTCCTGAAAACCCATACAAAAAAAAATGCAAAGCACATAAAGTTATTTCATAATATAATATCACGCATCCTCAAAGTTCCAATGGAAACCATGGTGAGACATCAACTGACCAGCTTCGTAATTTAGATATTCAGTCACACTGATTGTCTTCATCAGCGTCCACTTTTCCCCAGTTCCAAGCTGCGTAGATGGAAACATCACCTGCATAGCAAGAAATTGGTAGAGTTGAAACCGCCAGGTTTACAAAGACAAACCTTTCTCGTAGGAGACCTTGAGGTTAGCTTCAAATTTCTGAAATGTTATATACTCACAGTGTGAAATGGCACATTGTCTTTTCCCATAAACTGATAAAGCTCCACATTCTCAGGATTCTTCCACCACTTCTCCCATTCAGATGTGTAGCATGACTTTATCGAGACGTATCCAATAGGAGCATCAAACCACACATAGAAGACCTGTAAGCACAATCCGAATCAGTATATGTAGTTTAATAATATGTTTACGATATTGGCTAGCAGAGTGATGATGTTCTTACCTTTTCCTTATATTTCTCATTTGGAACAGGAACCCCCCACTTTAGATCCCTTGTAATGCATCTCTGTCTAAGCCCTTCATTAAGCCATGCTTTCGTCGTTTGAATAGCATTTTGACTCCAAGATCCACTCACAGATGTCTCGTTAATATACTCTTCCAACTTATCTTTCAACAATGGAAGCTCAATAAACAGGTGGTCTGTGTCGCGAATTCGAGGTGTTGTTTGACAGACCTGTTTGAGAGAGAAAAAGATAAGTACTCGCAATAATTATTATAACAGACCATAGTCCTGCAGTTCTGAGCCACGAGTTTCAACATAGTTAATGTGTTTTGATAAGTGAAAAAAATATACTCCAGAAGCATAACCTACCTTGCATCTCGGTTCTTTGAGTTCAGTAGGATTGAGAAGCTTTCCACATTTTTCACACTGATCTCCACGAGCAGAATCATTATTACATTCTTTATGAGGACACAAACCCTCAACAAGCCGGTCAGCTAAGAACTTCTTGCATGTATCGCAATATAGCTGAAGATACAAAGGGAAACAAAGTCTAGTCAAAACCAAAAAAACTGGGTGGTGGAGATCCTTGTACTTACTGTGAGTCTATGAATGCTATTGCGATCACATAAGTCTAACTGGCATTAGCGGTAAAACCATTCACCTGCTCCATGGTGTTCTCTGAAAGAAAGTTGTTATCAAACAACTTTTTGAAAATTGCTTGGCACACTTGTGTCTGTTCTGGAGTTGAAGTCCGCCCAAACTTGTCAAAGCTTATATCAAACCAGTCATAAACTTCTTTATGAATCGCGTGGTACCTAAACGCACAAAAATATAAAAAATGGAACACGGTAGCATCAGAAATCTGTGAAACCTTGAGTATATTTCTCTTTGCAGTTACGTTTCCATATGTCAGTAAAGAAACGTAAACTTAAGCAGCAACACTGACATACAAACAAAAAGAAATCAAGATACATTACTTGTCACAGATTTCCTTTGGGGTGCAATTCTCCTCCAAAGCTTTGGTCTCAGTTGCAGTGCCATATTCATCAGTCCCACATATATATATAGCATTATAGCCACGGAGACGACAGAATCTTGCATACACATCAGCACTCAGAACACCTGTAGTAAGTAAATACACAACACAAGACATTGCATAAACCATTGAACCCACAAAGAAACCTGATAGATAGTTGATAGCCATCCTCAAGCAGAAGAACGCTACAAACAAACAAAAATAGAGGTAGGTTTCAATTTACATCCGATGATGTTTCCGAGATGAGGGACGTTGTTAACGTAAGGCAGAGCACTGGTGATTAATATATTTCTCTTGCCAGGAATTGGCAATTTTGGGGCGTTTTTCCCGTCTTCCATGGCGCAGCAACAAGACCACAAGGCTATTAGGGTTTTCTCTAAGGATCAGAGACCGTTTTAGTAAGGAAGACCAAACACAGAGAGATTTGAGCTCTTTCCTTATGAAGAGAAGATAATTTATATGATGAAGTAACTATGTAAACTTTATTAAAAAAAGGAAAAGCATATTCTCTTTCTTTTGCAATTAAAAGGACAAAAAATCTTCCATAATTTAACATCCTCTTGCACAATTTAACCTACTCAAATTGAAATGTGTTGTAACTCTAAGGACTTGAAAGTTGAGACTACTGACATACTATAAAAACACAGACAGGGACGCAGTTTTGTTTCACTTGCGAACAATATGCTCTCTTTCTAAACAATATGGATCCAATAAAACTCAATATTGTTCGGTCAGGCTTGATCAAATCAAGATCAGGCAGGAATGTTTCTTTGTGACCAAGTAAACTTCTTGGACGTATTACTCGTGCCTGTATCCCGAAGCCTTACCACTTCTCCCAACTAAGAAAGGCTCAGGCGAAGTATTGTCGCTGTTTATCTCCAGACCACGATAAGCACGGTTGACGAAATACTCAGGTCCTGATCTTGCAGCGGTTTGTTTAGCAAGTGGGTTATGATCTTTGCCTCTCAATTGCAATGCTTTCTCTGCAGCTTGTACCAACGCCATCGTCTCTCCTGTGCCTTCCTCACCAGTCTTAGCTTCATCTGCAGCAAGTAACTAACTATATGTCAAACTCATGGGATCAAAAGTGACGGTTTGCTGTTCGACAAATGTATCATTAGCTTCTCTGATACCGTTGTTTGTATCGTGATTTTCTACGTAACCACCCTGAAAGAAGGAAAACCGTGGCTCATCCGTTCCGCTGAGCGCTTCTGCTTCTGAAGAGCTAACAATCACATCTTGGAAATGCATCAGGTATGCACCTGTCCATTCACTTCCTCTGGAACACAGAAACCCCAAAGACAGTGCTTAAGGAACTCCTCTTGATCGAATTACATAAGCTAAAATGATTCTATAGTTTCTCTCTGTACCTGCTAAAAGCAAGATTGGCTTCGAATGGAGTTATGACAGGTGCCATGAACTCTTTGCTATCTAAAAGAGCGGTTTGGGCGCATGAGATGTAAATGAAAACATCGCACTAAGAAGAAAAACAGAACACAAAAAGACAATTACTCATTTGACATATCTCACTTTGATAGTTAAAAGTTAAATGACAAGCGACTATCTAACTTACCTCAGGGAAGTTTGCGAGTTTGGCCGGGTTAGGCCGTCCCATGGCCAGAATGTAAGATTTTTTCCCAGCAGCAGATATGAGTGCTTGCATACGGTGAATCATGTGAAGGTAACCAGCTGCAATTCAGTGCAGGCGACATGACATTAAACGTCGATTAGCTTATCAATCTCATCATATATGTAGAAATTGAGTTGGAACTTACCAACACCGAGAGTCCCCACCAAAATACCTATAATATTAGCATCCTTAGCTTTTTCCACCAAGTAATATCTGCAAAGAGAAGTAAACCCGTAGAGATGGTGAAAAAATCTCGAAAGGATTGACAAAATTCGTTATCACAATGTATGATGTCTGCTTGAAACAAGTGACTATACCGTCGTTTAAGTATCCTTCTCTGTTGAGTAAATTCGGTCACCAACGAATCTTCTTCAGCATCATATCTGACTAAGATCAACAAACAAAACATACCGAGAATACAGTCAGAGAAGGCAATGAAAAATGTTAGTAAAACAAGAGACAGTAGAGCAAGAAAATAGGCATGGATAAAGCCATATACCTACGTCACAACCATTGAAGGTGAGTACTACATTGGCAAAAGCTGAAGTGTCAGAACCGATCCAGAAAAGTAAATAGTCCTCAATTTTGCTTCCTTGTGGTAAGTCCCAAGTTAACCCTCCTAATCTATAGTTTGTAGATGAGGATAAGCTATCATTAGAATCAGTTTCGGCAGATGGTCCTGGATGCTCCATGGACTTTCTAGGATCTTTGGATGGACTAATGAATGAACACAAGACATTGGCCACAGAGAACTTCAACTGAGACTCAGCCTTGGATAATCCTAACTCTTCTCGAATACACGGAATCACATGAGCGTATTCTAATCCATAAAGAATCTGAAACCAATGCCAAAGAAAAAAAAAAGAGTAAAAACACACAACCCTTTCATCACTATATTTCACAATAAACATAAACTAGCTTCCCATACCATAATAGGCTTATCGCTCTTAGACGCATAATCTAGCAAATGCTCAACGCAGCTGGAGACTTTAATCGAAGCTTTCCCAAAAACGAAGAATGCTGGAAGAACCGATGTCCTGCAATAAAAAACTCACAATAAGACATTGTTTGTCAAACAACAGCAATGACAGTAATCAAGAAGAGTGACTCACGGGCTGAGACATGTTTGTCCATAGTGGACAACACATTCAGAATCGATATGCAAAGCTCCAACTTCATCAACGCAGCAACTACCATAAGTAGTGTCTGCCATAACAAAGAACCTAACTTGTCTGTCATCTTCAGCATTCCTCTCCTTAAGCAGCAAACGGGTTTTGCTCTTGAGAGCACTCACGACCTTAGTCGAATCTTTTAACAACTCATCCGGGAACTATCACATAAGCAAAGACATCATAATAAAGAAGTAAGCTTTATCATCCCAAATTCACTAAATCAAACTCTGAAAGTTTGTGTTACCTGTAAAGCTATTCTGGTGAAGCTTTTGCTGATTATGAACTCCGCTGTCCGATTAATCTCATACCTTGATTCAAATTCCATCTCCATAGATTAATCCCAGAATTTTACCAATTTTTTCCGGCCGAATAACTTAAATCGGAGGAGATCAACGAAAACTCAGGCGAGTGGCGGCGCCAAGAAAAAAAACAGACGATTGAATGATAATTGTTGAAACGGCGTCGTTTTCGTTAAGCTATATACTGTACAGGTAAATTACCGGTTTAGCTAACAGTTATCACGGTTTACAAAAGCAATTACCGGTTTTTTCATCCTACTACACTATTACCGGTCTGATGAAGTGCAATGCAACGTCTGGTCTGGTTGGGTTAGGTCGATTTTCTCAAATTCAATTTGGAAACGAATTCGGTCCAGCTCTGAATACAGTGTATCAATTAATCGATTATACTCTCGCTTGCATTTCTATCTTTCACATCTCCTATATATTACGTGACAACCATTTCTCTGTATGCACTTAGTAATTTCTCGATAATTACACAGTTACTTATGGCTGTGTCTAGCAAAATAATAACCCAACCCCAATATAAACACACTTGAATCAATCAACAAAACTGGCATGTATTAGAATAAATAATCATGCACACTCTGACACTCCCATGCCATCTATAACTGTCATGAAAATCTCTTTTTCTATCATATCCATCTTCCCAAAAATCAAGTTATATGACCACAATACCCTGCTTATTGTAGTTGTTACACTTGTACGAAGCCCTAATTCAGATATATATTTCAACTTTTTGGTGTGGTCTTGTAATGACCTCCCCTCTTCTTTTTGCTAAAGCAATGTGGACCTTTTTTCCTACTCATACCAATATCATGAACTTGGAAAAAATACATCATGTACCCATAAATTTTCGAGATATCGTTGAGTAGGAAAAAATGTCCAAATTTTTAAATTTTTTTTTTACTATTTTAGATTGACACAAACACAAACGCAATGAAATCCAAATTAAGCAGTAGATACAAGTATACAACGTACTACCCATTTGTTGAAGTAAAGATAATCAACATATATGTTGGTTGTAAATGTTATTTAGAAATAAATCCTAAACTATCCACATACACAAAAATATAAACTTTTTAAAAAACGAAACATTACTTGCGTGTTGATCAATTCGATTCCATACTGTTGATTGTTTTCGTTCAAGGTTGCGTGATTCGAAGTACCATACATCATTTCGATTGTTATTATACTGTTAACAGGTACTTTCGGACAGGTGGCAACCGAAAGAGGAAATGGGATTTTAAATTCGGCAGAAAATTTTACTCATCACGATGGTCTTTTTTTTCTGCGGTCCCTTTCTTAGCCTGCGAAACATAGATAATTACAGTTAAAAAAAAATAAGAAACATAGATAGTAATTAATTATTTTCTGACTACTAGACTACTAGTGATGCCATTAGACAAGTAGGTTAATCACTTATTTGAGTGGTACTAGTTTAGTAACCAAAAGGAACACCCGGATATCAAAAAGAAAAAAAAAAGAAATAGGACGTGAGAGTATGGGACGAACTTGAGTGGCAGAGAGAGAAGGTGGTCCTAGCTTTTAGATTTCTTTTATCAAAATTTTTTGAATATATACATAGTGATTTATTTTTGCTTATTATTGTATAAAGTTTCTAATATTTAATTGTATGAACAAAAATTCTACACGGTCAAAACTCCAAAGGCCTAGAGGTTAAATAACTAAAACTAATCGATATAATCTTATTTTCTCAATATTTATACAGTTATGGCTGTGTATAGTTAAACATAACTCTCAATATTTATACAGTTATGGCCTAGTGGTTAAATATCTAAAACTAACTCTCTGTAAGCACCGGTACTTTCTTCACAGTTATGGTTGTGAAAAACTCGTTTCCTATCATATACCATCATCCCAAAAATCAAGCGATATGACCACAATACCCTGGTTATTTTAGTTACACTTGTACGAAGCCCTAATTCAGATATTTCAACGTTTTGGTGTGGTCTTGTAAATTATTACCTCCCCTCTTCTTTTTGGTAAAGCAATTAATGTGGACCTTTTTCCCTACTCGTAAATCATAACACCCAAATTTTCATGATATTGTTATGAGTAGGAAAAAGGTCCAAATTATTTGTTTTTTTTTTATAACTATTTTATATTGACATAAACACAAACGCATTGAGCCATACCACAAGTCAGATATATGACGCTATTTTTTGGACATCCAATGAAATCCAAATTAAGCATTTGATACAAGTATACAACGTACTACCCATTTGTTAAATTAAAGATTAAATAAACAACATATATGTTCGTTGTAAATATTGTTTAGAAATAAATCCTATCCACACACACAAAAAATAAACTTTATAAGAAAAACGAAACGTTACTTGTTGATCAATTCGATTCCATACTGTTAATTGTTTTCGTTCAAGGTTTCGTGATTCGAAGGATCATACATCATTTCGATTGTTAGTATACTGTTAAGTGTTAACAGGTACTTTGGGACAGGTGGCAACCCAAATAGGAAATTGAATTTTACATTCGGCAGAAAACTTTATTCACGATGTTTTTTTTTGTCAAACACTTTAATCACATTAACATAGATAATTGTTTTTCTTACTACTAGTGACTAGATTTCAAGGTGTGTTTCGTTTTTCTTCATCGACACTATTGTAGTTGTACGTAGTTATCCCTTATCTCGTATAAATATAGCAAAGTTTAATTTATATATGTAGGAAAACGTTTTAGCAAGGTAAATGGCTTTTGTTTTCTGTTTTTACCTTTTCACAATCTTATAAAAAAATTAAACTAGATGGCAGTGCTTTCATCTTTCAAAATACCGCTTCTTGAAAGTTTCAACAATATTGCTTCACGCAAGGAACAAAAAAAATAACAAACCATCATCACATTAAATATGGTCTCATGCGTTATTATGTAGTAGCTGTAGTGTAACACAACTCATACACGGATCAAGTGAAATTACTTTGTGTCAATCTGATACAACCACAGTAATATAACTCATACAATGATCAAGTAAAATTACTTTGTGTCAGTCTGATACAACCACTTTCCTATAAATATAAGTGGTCTTATATGAACTCCTTTACAAATATAGTGATCAAATTTACATCATAAATAATTTAGCAACATAAAAAGAATATAAAAGAACTATATATATACCCCCTCCCCCAACACTCGTGAAATATCATTGCTCTCAGTGTATCATCACATATACCTCGAAAAGAAACTAAAAGGTCAAAAAACACATTCTCTCCTCTTAGTTTTTTTTATTGTTTTTATTTTATTAAAACATTATTTTCCTGCTTCTAGTTTCTCCCATCTATTTTTAATGGCCTGCTTCTTACTTAGTGCCGTATTCGTTTCTCTAGATTTATATATATATATCGATGCGATATGTTTAAAGAGCTCGTATAAAAAATGTCTTCCTTAACTGAGTTGGTATTTGAATGTTTCAGGGAAAAAAGTGCAAAGAAGTCGATGGAAGGATATGTGATGGAAGGACCATATGGTGGGGCATTGTCTTCTGAAACTGGAGCTACATGGGATGATCAGCCCCACAGAGATGTGAAGAAGATAACCATCAAGTACGATACAGTGGGTATTAACTCAGTCCAGTTTGACTATTCTGACGGCACGAATCTTGTATCTGGTGAGAAACACGGCAAGATTGAAGATTCTCCGAACGAGAGTGAAGAGGTCACTAATTACTTACCAAACTACTAAAGATTTCAGTTTCTTTTACTTGGCTTTTCAATCTAAAATTTTCATGCTTTTCTGTTTTATATCTTTTGTTTTTGTTTGTTTAAGAACTTTTCTCTTGCGAAAGATGAATACATAAAAGTGGTCTTAGCATATTCGGGACACATAATCAGGAAGTTGGAATTTCACACTAACAAGCGGCTTATAACGAGCGGAGTCTTCACACATGACCTAACAAGGATAAGTGAAGAACAAGTGATTTTTGGGCGTTCGTTCAAAGGTGAGGCACCATATAAGGTTGTTGGGTTCCATGGCAGAGCTGGGGATCAGTACCTTCATCAAATCGGTGTTTACTGGGCTCCAGTCTAATTAAGGAGGAGAAAGGGTTCTAGAACCATCACCAACTCAGTTATCTATTATCGTTGTCTCTATCAATTAAAATAAAATAAAAATAGCTATCTCCCTCTCTCTTTCTCTTTCACTATATCGTGAATCTTAATTATGTAATAGGAACTCAAGAGTGGTCGTCCTTACGATCTCGCTCTCTTTCTCTCATATAATAATAATAAGAATAGTAATGTTCGGTCTCAGTTTACATGGAATTATCATCATTTATATTTTCTACCAGTTATTTGATGTTTTAAAATCGTGTGTTATCAAAAATGTAAATAGTCAGAAAAACTTAACTAATCTAGAAAATATTAGAATATTCTCTATAAATGTGTTTGAAATCGTGGATGAAATTATTAACAAAAGAAAACTCAACATCTATAGTTATTTAACTGCTGGCATCCTGTTGAGAGCTTTCCTTCTTTCTCATTCTTTATTCTTGAAAGCAACACGAAACTTAGACAAAAGGATTATAAAGATTAATTCTCATTAATTTATTTAACAACTTTTGGTTCTACACAAGAGATTATTAATACAATGAGAGATAGACACAGCTCAAATTTTAACCTAAATGAATATATTTAGAGATATCCTTCTTGATTCAGCTACCAAAGTATCCAGAACATGTTCTGAGTCTTAATAAAGGATGACGTCGAAGCCGTATGTTCTTCTCTTCAATTCGTTTAGTTGCAGGTTAGGTCAACATGACCGTTTGTTGCTTTGACTGAATTTTGGACCTGACTTGTTTCATGTTCACTAATAATTCTATCTATGTATTGCATTTATTTGGTTGTTGTTTAGTTATTGCTTCTTGAAATTATAATATTTATTTTTTAATGTTTCTTTTCTTAGTCGTCTCTTACAAAATCATGTAGATCCTATTTGATCTGTGGGTGCATAAGTATTTTAGATATTGATTAATAAATATGATTCGTTTCCAACTGTCATTTAGGTTTTATTATCTACTATATTTTTCATGCATGCTATACGGAGAGATTTTCTGATATATTTTTATAAAAATGATATATAATCAATATTATTTTATATTCATAATAATAATAACTATTTTACTTTTTTTTAAATAGTAAATATATATATATATATATTTATCACTAAATTTTCATATTATCATTGAATCAACAATTTTTATATATAATATTCTTATTTAATATATCTGCCATTTAAAGCTACTATAATTACTTTTAATAAACAAATTATAGTTTGTCTTTTTAGTTTTTTAATAACATTACATTCTAAATTTATAATTTTCATTTATATATTATATATATATTTTATTATATAAATTATTTTCTTACTTTCTTATAGTTAATTCTAATATCTTTATATAACATCAATATTTATTTTGTGAATAACTCATTTTCTTCTATCAATAAATTATTTTTCTACATATATATTAAATATTATATACACATACATATTAGAGTTGTATCAAACATTTGAACCTCATAAATTTATCTAAAGGGATACAATTAGCGTTTACAAAATTATTCTTTTATTCATATTTTATTTATTTTTATTCGTATTTGTTGAGAAACTACCAAAATAAAATAAAATTATTTAATTAAATTATAGTTCTAGATTCACATAAAAATCTGTATTGTTCTCAATATTTAAATAATTCTGTAGTTTAAAAAAATCTGAAGAACAAATATATGTAGTTTGATATTTTTAGTTTTTTAAAATTTATGATATTTTATATGTGATATAAAAATTTTAGTATGGAAATTAATTTTATAGTAAAATTTCAATTTTAAGAACAAATCCAATTATTTTGACAAATTTCAAAATTGGCGAAGTTAATAATGATAATTAGTATATCATATAACACTTAAAATAATTGCAAACTCTCTAAAATATAGTCCACTGATTTTTATATCACATTATAATTTTTTTTATAAATTCTAAGTGAACTCTCATTATTATATAAATGTGATTATTTCTAATTTTTTTTAGTTTATGATTTCTAAAAAAAAAATTACTTTAATCAATTATGGGTTATGACTATTTTAAAAAAATTTCTTTTTTTCCCATTTTTTGAAGAAACCTTTAAATCTTTTTTTGGTTTACGGTTTACTTTTCTAATTTTTTTTTGGCTATTATTAAAAGGAAATTTTATTATATAATGCGTGATACTTATAAAAAACTAGATTTTTCATCCACGCTACGCATGGGGAATTTTTAATATACATTTTAAACAATAGTTGTTATAATATTAATTTATATTCAAAATATTAATAATATATATATATGTGTGTTATAATATGTTTTTCACTAAAATTGCATGTTACCAACAAATCAGCTTTTTACATATATAATATTTTATGTATTTTACGTCATAATAAATTATTTTCTTATTTTGTTATGGTTTAAAAAATATAATTCTAACATTTTATGTCATATTAATATTTATTCGTCAATAATTTATTATCTTATATCAATAAATTATTTTTCTACAAGTATATTACATCTTATAAATTTTTGCATATAAAGTTCGTATTAATCATTTTAACCTCACAAATTTATCTAGAAATATACAGTTATCTTTTTTAATGTTTTTCAAAAGCTTTTTAATTATGTATTTATTGTTAAACTACCAAAATAAAATGTACTTAGTTAATTAAATTATAGTTTTACACTCACATTAAAATCAATATAATTTTTAATATTTAGCTATTTTATAGTTTCAAAAAAATCCAAGGAACAAATCAAATTATCGACACAATTTTTTTTTTGAAAAAAAATAGAATAATCTAGAAAATTTGTGATATTAATCTAGAGAAAATTGTTTCACTATTAATTTTTTTATGATATGTCTATATGTGATATTTACTTGAAACCTTAAGGAAAGTTTCCCATGTAAATTTAAGTAGAAGAGGATCTTACGGCTGCTCATCTAGCCATATTTATATTCAATTTTAACAATGTAATCCAATTGGAAAACCTTTACTGAACAAATGGAATATCGATTTCATGTTAAATTTTTAATCAATTCATGTTGACAAACTTCATAATTTGATAAGTTAGTGATGATAATTAGTAGAACATATAATGCTCATTATCTAAATGCAAACTCTCGAAAACATAGTTCAATACTTTGTTATATCACATCATACATTTTTCTCAAGTTTTAAATGAACTCTCATAAGGTTTTAGCTTTGAGTATAATGACTTGTTTTATGTGATTTTAATCAAAAATTGGGTAAATAGATTATCTATTTATAAAAATAATATTTTAAATATTTTTAAAATAATGATATTTTTATATGTGATATTTAAATTTTATTATGGAATATTAATTTTGTAGTAAAATTTCTATTTGTATAACAAATCCAATCAACAATTATGTTGTCTTTTATAACTCAATCTCAGACAATTCTATCTTTATTTTTTTCTTTAATAAAACAGAATTTTAAAGAGTAGAAGAAAAACTTTATTATGAACAAAAAATAAAGTAAATAACTTATAGATATCTTTTGTTCGATTAGAATGACTTCAAGACCCATTAAGAGACAATCTTTTTTAGTATTATGAGCTTCCCAAAAGTGAATAACTCTAACTTATATTTCGTCCTTCTTAAAACCTTTTTGAAAATCATCGAACCCTAAAGAAACAATTGGTCTAGTGGAAACATAAGAAATTATAGCAGTCATTTTTTTTTTCAAAATTATATATGTTTTTCAAAATCGTATGGAATAAAAAATATATAAGAGTGCATATTTATAATTAATATTAATACATTTTAAAAGGAAATTTTTACATAAGATAATTTCCTTTTCCAAATTGTTAAAGGAAATCAATTAATTTTCAATTAGCCACTATTCTAAAAATACACTTAAAAGGAAATTTTCACATAAAATAATTTCCTTTTTTAAAGAATTAAAGGAAATCAATTAAAGTTTTATTACCATTATTTAAAATGTAAAATACGTACTTGCCAAAAGATAATCAATTAAATAAGATAATTTCGCATAAGATAAATAAACACATAAGATAATAAAAATATTAGTAATTTACCTTTTTCAAATAACATTGGTATTAGGAAAATGATATTTATCTTTTTAAAATAATATACCATTAAAAAAAATGCTGACTAAGAAATTTTTGATTGGACGGTGTAAATCTTATGTGGACGCTCTTAATGGCATTTAGCCTCAACTTTTATATATAAATTTTGTTGATAAAATTTTATATAATATTTCCTTATCTTATTTTTAAAAGTAGAAGATGTCCTACTCTAATATTAAATTGATTTGTTTAATAAAAATTTGTAGATTTTTTTTTATGAAT